>BHFT01004858.1:18386-62249 GCA_004320025.1 Laticauda laticaudata
GGGGGGGGGGGAGCAGTAATTCTGATGCTCTACTTCAGCACGTTCTTGAATCTGTTGGCCATATTTGCAGATAATCCTGCCTCATTCTCTGATGATTTTTTTTTCCAGTCTTCTGAAACCAGCCAGTGCAAAATGAATTGTTTGGAGCACTCACACCAAGCCACGGGTTGCCTATTGAATCTGTTAAGCAAACTTTTCTGACAAGTTATGGCAAGAGGTGATGACAGTAACAAACATATTATGGCTCAACACTTCTGTATATGCCTCAGGAGGCTATCTCGACGTCTGTCATATCATCGGTCATTTGTTTCTTTCATGATGGAGTTGAAAAACTAGGGTTTTGTTTTTTGTTTTTAAAAAAATATGTTTAATATTCCTTTTAGTATTTTTCTTACCTCGATATATTTTTTAGCCTGCCTGCTCTTTTATTCCTCAGTCCTCGGGGAATTAGTGATGTCTTGCCCCACCACAGTACAAAGCGAGGCAGCAATATGGAAGAAAGTGAAGATAACCAGATTTTGCTGATGTGCCTGACACAGCAAGTACATTTCTCTACTTTCAAGAGGTGTCAAGGTTTTCTGACCAAGTTACAGATTCTCTCCTTTCCTATTTCAGCTTCTTAGTTTAGCTGGGTTCTCTTGAAAGAGGAAAAGGAAAGGACAGTGAGCCAGAGGTCAGTCAATTTTCTATAATAGTCTAGTTCAATGAACTGGAGAAAGTTCAATTAGCACATCATTTACCCTTCAGAAAGCTTGTGAAAGCTAGTTTAGATGCTTCTGTTCTGTAGTTTGTTTCACGGGTCTTATGACATTTCCTACTATGCTTGAAAGAATAAAACACCCTACTCACTACTCAGTTTATGTAACTAGACAGTCATTTAAGATCACGGATGTTCTACATGAGGGCTGCTGTTAGGCTGTCTGCTTTGGATTCAGGCTATATGCACACTTCGGAAACGATGTGGAAGAAACACTTTGGTCTTCATGCAAGGTTGAGCACACAGCACCTCCCTGTCACTTATTAAAGCCACCAGCTGTTTTTTTTCAAGTCTTTCATGCGACCCTTAGGAAAATATGCTGCTGCTTAGAACTCAGAAGAGCCTCAGTGGTGCAGTGGTTAGAGTGCAGTTCTGCAGGCTACTTCTGCTGACTGCCAGCTGGCTGCAATTTGGCAGATTGAATCCCACCAGGCTCAAGGTTGACTCAGCCTCTCATCCTTTTGAGGTGGGTAAAATGAGGACCCAGATTGTTGGAGGCGATGTGCTGACTCTGTAAACCACTTAAAGAGAACTGTGAAGCACTATAAAGTGGTGTATATGGTAAGTCTAAGTGCTACTGCTATCTCACTACAGGTAGTCCTCAGTTAGTGACTGTTCAAAGTTAAGATGGGCACTCCTTCCTAAAAATACTTACTGACTTGGTTCTGGATTTCCAATGGTGGCACTCTCTCACAGTCACATGACTAACATTTGGGGCATCTGGTGACTAGCTTACTTTTGTGGCTGGATGCAATGTTCCACAATCACGTGACACAATTTACAATGGTTTTTTTTGGGGGGGGGAATTGGCAAAAAGAACCCCACCTATAGGAATGCATTGACTTACTTAAAGAGCTGTGGTGGCATACAGGGGTTAGAATGCAATATTGCAGGCTAATTCTGCCAATTGCCAAGTCTCATGGGCTCAAGGTTGACTCAGATTTCCTTCTGTTGAGGTAATTCCCCATTAGGAGAATGAGCGCATACAAGGAGACATATTTGAGAGAAGTGTTGGAAGTAAATGTACAGTAAATGTAGGTTTTTACTTCCAGAAATGTTAAGCAAAGTTCAAAACAAGCAGTCCAAAGTCATTCACAGGTAAGGCAGTCAGTCCAGGGATAATCCAATAACAAAATCCAGTGTCAAAAACAGTTCAGTATCAGACTTACATGAAATCTAAGAATAACAGTCAATTAGAAGAAACGGCAATATTCTCCAACAGAAGGAAAAAGAGACTCACTAAGACACACTCTCTTCTGAGACTAAGACTAAGACAACCCAGGTTTCTGGTTCCATCTTATGTCTGTTTGAGAAACCATACCCAACTACAATTTTGCATTTTCTTAAAGATACAGTTTTAAAATGTTTATCCTGGTTTATATATTTCTAACTGAAATAATTGTTAGGTGACTCATATTCCTAACACCATCCTTCCAAGGTCGGTAAAATTAGGACCCCGATTGTTGGGGGCAAGATGCTGACTTTGTAAACCACTCAGAGAGGGCTGCAAAGCAGTGTGAAGTGGAATACAAGTCCAAGTGCTATTGCTATTAATGACTGCTTAACAAAAGTTAGCCTCAATAAAGGTTGTAAAATCCATTTAATCATGTCATATCTCAATTTATAACCATCACGTCCCACAATGGGAATTCTGGGCTCCAATAACAATTGTAAGTTGAGGACTACCTGCAATATTATCCATATTTTTCCATACTTCTGCTGAAGTATTCAATTGTCTCCTAGAGAATTCATGAACATTCTTACTTACTTTAAGGCCCTGTCACACTGGCCGACGGATGCAAAACGTTTGTAAAAAGGACACAGCGGACGAGAAAAATGTTCCATCCGTTGTTATCCGCCTCAAGAAGGGGCAAAATTTTGCATAACCAAGTGGACAACACCGGAAAAGGAAGGATGGGGAGGACGCCAGGTGGATGGAAGCGGATGCTCCACGAAGCCTGCAGAGAGTAACGGATGAAGTGGATGTGGCACATCCGCAAGGCTTCTGGGAAGTACAAACGAATGATGCGCGGAATGGATAGCAGCGGATGCAGCAGCGGATGAGAGCGATGAAGGTGCAAGCAGCCTAGGGAGGCCTAGTGGAATGCTTAGTGGATGCCTAGCGGATGCCTAGCGTTCACATGCGCATGCGGAGCAGGATCGCATTGCGGTCAGCCCCCATGGATATATAAGCGGGAGCCAGCTCCAAGCGCAGGTCACCATTCTGAGGAAAGACCTGCTCCAGAACACAGCTTCCAGCAGCCACCAGCCAGCCAGACCAACAACCAGGGGAAGGAAGAGAAGCCTCAGCCATCTGCTTGCAGCCCCGGCAAGAGGTGACAAGGGCCACCTCCCACCCTGGCCCTCACTCTGCTTTCTGCTGGGGCTTCTGCTGCGCGGGCCTCGCTCTTCTGGGGCTGAGGCTTTCTGCTGAATGTTTGCTTTCTGAGGTGGTGCTTCTGCTGGTGCTGCTTCTGAAGGTGTGCTCTGCTGGTGGCTTACTCTCTGATGCTGCTGTCTGTGGTGGTGCTTCTGCTGGATGCTTACTCTGCTGATGCTGGCTCTGGCGGTGGGTTTGCTGGTGCTTGCTCTGCTGGCACTGCGCTCTCGGTGCTGGGGCTTCTTGTTTGGTGCTTATTCTGCTGGCGCTGCTGCCTGGTGCTGGGCTTTGCTGGTGCTTACTCTGCTGGAGCTGCTCCTGGTGGGTTGCGTCTGCTGGTGTCTACTGGCGGCGTGCTTCCTTATGTCCTGTTGGTCCTGGTGGTGCTCCCTGGTCCTGGTGGTGTCCTGGTCTGCTGGTGTCCTGGTCCCTGCTGGCTGCTGGTGCTGCCTGCCTGCTCATGCTCCTGGTCCGCTGGTGCCCTGTCCGCTGTGCTGCGGTGCTTGCTGGCGCTGCTGGTGCTGCTACTCTCTGGCTGAGCTGTATCCTGTGGTTCCTGCTCTGTGCTGGTGCTGGGTGCTCCTGTGCTTACTCTGGCTGCTGCTGATCCTGGTCTGCTGGTCCTGCTGTTTTGCTGCTACTGTTGTGCTTTGTTTGCTGCTACTGGTGGTATGGAGGAAGCAGCGCCCTACAATCCTGGAAGCCCCTCTGATGAGTGCCCATATGGTCCTCCCAAAAGGAGGAAAGGCAGATGTAGAGAACGGGAGAGGAGGCAATACACATGAAGGAGGGCAGGTGCTGGGAGGTGCTGAGGGAGAATGAGTATCTATGGCGGAAGGGACACAGGCTCAATCGAGAACACAAAGGAAGCAGGCTGTGCTTGGAGAGAGAAGAGGCGGAGAGCCTGGCTACCTTCGGAGGTGGCTCCTCAGCTGGGTGGAGAGCCACATGCACCACACTGGTATGGGAAAGCTTCACCTCAAAGAATTGGCCAGGCCCGTGGTCAAGCTGACGGAAGAGAAACCTACGTGATGGCCAAGTGGCAGCTTCTGGAGGGATGAGATCGCCACAGAGGAGCAGCCCCCTCACAACCTCTCTCTCAGGCAGCCCTGCTGAGAGGCCGTCCTCTGTCTGGCAGAGAGTCGCTCCTGTCTCTCCAGGTCAGGTTTGTAGTGGATCTGTGGAGCGTGCCCATCGACGGAACCTACCCGATTTCTAGCTGTATAACCATTTCGGCGGAGTAAATGGAGGATCCCCCTTGATGCAGTGGGAGAAATGGAGAGGCATCCCACATCAGTCCAACCATCATCCGCACCCTTCCAGCGTCGACCCTCACAAAAGGGCGAGAGGGCAATACGCGAAGGGACATGAGCCATCATCTGTCCTGCTGGCAGGATAAGAGGTCATCCAATCACGCAGTAGCCTAGATTCTCCTCTCAGCTGGTAATGCGCGTATGCACACGGCCCCATCCTCTCAACTGAAAGCCCTTCTCACCTTGTAATCAGACCGTCTGAACCATGTGGGAACCCCATACAGTGTGGAAGAAGGATCAACCTGATAATTCTTTCACAACCCTCCAGACCAAGAGAACCTGCTCCACCCAGTCCATGGTCTGCTCCTCCACCCCAGGTGATAGTCACTGACCCTTCCAAGGCTTTCGCATAGAGCCCTCCCCTAGCCAAGGTATGGTACACAGAGAGTCCAGCAGGCGACAGGCAGCAGCCCTTCCATCCAGGCACATTTACTCGGGCGACGTCACCGTGGAGCCATGATGGCACCGATGCACCCATAGCCACACGATGCCACTGACCCAGTCCTCCCCAGCTGCAGACCAGACAGGCCCACTACACTGCTCCTGTCTCCACCACCACAGCCAACTCCGCCTCACGTAAACATCTGTCATCAGTATTGGGCGAAAAACACATGCAATAGGAGGAAGGGGCTCTCAAAGCATCACCGTGGCTGAGCCAGCTGCTCTGAGAGCTTACCTCAACAGCACCGTCCCTGTTGTCCTCTTCGGGGCAGGCCAAGCCCCAGTGGCCCTTCAGACAGCTACTTCCAGCAGCAGCCACCTCCACAGCACCTGGACCCTTCACCCTGAGACTGGCACACTCCGAGTGAGCAAGAAGAGTGCCAGAGACTGGGTGCTAACTGTTGACTTTTAAATCTTTGCTTGGCACTGAATCTGGGTCATTTTTTCTTTTACAGCTTGTATTAATAAAGAAAATTCATCTTTTGCTTCAACACAACTTGCTTCTCTTATTTTTATTAAAATAAAGTCTTTGATGGACGAACTTTTAGAAATGGTTTGAAGCTTTGCATGCTTTGGGATGGCGGTTAAGATAGCAGCTGGGATGGCAGGAATACGGATGTGGGATGGGTAATAAGCTTTGGGATGTGCAGGGATACCTTTGGGATGGGTAATAGCTGTGGGATAGATAAACCTCCAGTGCAGCATAGTGGGACTGTATGGTCACCCTCCCAGGTGCCACACTATGGCCTTTATTATCAATAACAATGTAATCATTCATCAACACATTTCAACATAAACACAACGCTACTTTATTAAATGCCCTGTTCATTGTAAGGCCACTCAACATACATGGCAACAATCTCATAGTGTGATGAACCGGGTGAAGGAAGCATCCATTAAGCATCTATCATCCTGTCTTGCCACTCACTGCTCCAGCTGGGGAGTTGCACCAGTGTCTCAGGAGGTTGCGCTGCTTCTTCCCTTCATGTGAGGCTCTGTTGGGGCCTTGCACATCCTCAGTGTCTATCAGGTTTTGCCCTTGCCTCCAATTCCCCAGGTCCATGTCCCCATTGCTTGTTGGAGGTCCACAAGCCTGTTCTGCAAGACTGGTAGTGGGTGCACATGAGATTGTGCAGGATGCAGCAAGTTTCCACATTCTCCTCACGTCTTGTGGGCGTATGCTGCATGGTGGTGAAGAAGTACTTGGAACCTGTTGACAGGATGCCAAAGGCATTCTCCACCACCCGCCTTGCCCTGGACAGCCTGTAGTTGAAGATCCTCTCTTCATGGGTGAGGTGTCTTGAAGTGTAGGGCTTCATGAGGTAGGTTTCTGAGGGAGAAGACGTCATCACCACAGATGAAGTAGGGCACATCTTGTGTGTCGTTGGGCAGGGGGTCTGGATCTGGGAAAGCCCATGATGAGGTTGGTTCCAGCCCCTCCTTGAGGTGACTGGCATTGTATGCCTGGGCAATCTGAGCTGACCTGTTGCCTGAAGCATCGATGTACATGAACTTGTAGTCAGCATTGACCATGGCGAAGAGGATGATGCAAGAAGCCCTTGTAGTTGAAATAAGTGGACCTGAATTGGCTGGAGCTTTGCAGGCCACGTGCTTGCCATCTATGGCTTCCAAGCGGTGTGGGGAAGTTCCACTTCTGATACACAGCTCTCTGCAACTTTCTTCCAGCCTTTTCAAGTGGAGGGGCACTGGAGGAGCTCCTCCAGGTATTCTTTGATGATGGCCTGCACCACTTCTCTGACCACAATGCTGATGGTGTTGTGTGGCACCCTCCAGCCGTACTGCATGCTCCTGTAGGTGGTCCCTGAGGCCAGGTGGCGCAGAGTCAGTGCCACCTTGAGCCCAGGTCCGGCGGGGCCGGAAGTTGGTGTTTGCCTTGGTCAACCTGGGTCTCAGCCGCTCCACAACTTCATCAAACATGGCTGGAGGCATCCTCATGAAGTTGTGGAATGCATGAGGGCTTTCTCAGCTGCACCATCAGCTTGTTGTATCAGTCTGTACTCTGCTCTTCTCGCGATCCATCTTCAGACCCAGACCATCTTCTTGGCTGTAAATGGCTTCGCATGCTGTGCAGAATGATGGTGGCTACCAAAAGGAGTGTGTTACGATCATGGTGGAGATGATGATGCTGTGGAAGAGCAAGAGCCAGAATGAAGGCTGCAGAGGTCTGCACCGTAGGGCTGCTGGACTGAAAGTGAGATCCAGGTGAGTTACTCCCCCTTTTTATAGGCAATATAGGTTTTCCACTAGGTGTCCTTTTGCATCCTCCTAGACATCCTTATATCCGAGATAGGTCCCCTCTGCAAAAGTTTTTTCCGTTTTAAATGTTTCTTGCGAGCTGCATCCGCTTTCATCCTTCTCCGTCCATGCTTACTAACGCTGTGCGTCCATTCCGCGTCCCTTTCACTTTCTCCTGTGTCCGTTTTCTGCTGGAGTGGATTGAGTTGCGTGGATGCGCAGCAGATGCCTAGCGGATATAGCGGACGCGTAACGGATGACGACGGAGATGTAGAACGGATGTTCCCCATATGCGTTGCGGATGCAGAACAGATGCATTGGATACATTTCCGCTCAAAAATTTTGAGTAGCTCAAAACTTTTTGAGCAGATGGAACCTCAGTCGACGGATGCTGGACGGATAGAGAGGATGAAAAATGGAGGCAGTGAGTACAGAACGGATGAATCGCGTTAGGACCAACGGATGGCAAGTGTTTCTCTCCATTTTACATCCTCTTTCCATCCGTTGGTGCAGTGTGACATGGGCTTTAATACAGAATAGTTGTTAGGCTGCCCAAGATTGCTAATCTGTTCGGTTCATGCTCCTACACTATCCATAGTACACCACAGGGGGCGAAGTTGTTCCATACTCAGCTGAATATGCAATTTTTAAGAGACAAAAACCAGAAGGATACATAATAATGGTGCCTTCTGATAATAAACCAGCTTGGTTGCCAGAATCTTGGCAATGCAGTAATTAAAGATATTAGTCTGGGATGGCCTTCGGACAAGGAAGTTCCTTGAGGGATTTGGGTTGTTCCCCATCTGTGGTCCCTTGTCCCCACCTAATTTACAAGGTTGTTGTGGGGGAAAAAAAGGAAAAAGGGGTGTCTGCGAGCATTGTGAAATGCACACTCACCTCAATCTGTGACATTGTAAAAAAACAACCAGATATCACACGAGGGAAAGGTATTTTCTTTGTGTTTTTATAGCTTCTATATGTGTTCAGTCTACAAATATCTATTAAATATTTTATAGCACTTTGTCTGCATAAAAACAGAAAGATTCTTTTCAAGCTTGGATACCAAAGAGATTGCATCCATTTCTAGTTCATGTAAAAAAAAAATGTTAATTTCAATGTCAGGGAGCACTCTTGTATTCTGAATCAAATAACATATATAAGGATTGATGAAAGTTTTCTACTGCAAAAGGGAAATGGATGAGAAAGAGACAGACTGTGGTTTGCAGGTTTGATCTTTCTTTTTATTAATCAATTTCTGCCAGGACTAAACAGAGCCCTCCAGTCACTTATTATGGCCTGCCACAGATTTCAGAACTTAATCATTTTTTTGCAGTCTAACAAGAAGAAGTTTATTTTAGGCCATTTGGAGACATGGTTGATGGGCTGGATTTGGTGATGCTTGCCAGCCACAGTCAGCCTGAATCTTACATAATTTTTCATGTCACAGCAAATTTATGGAGACAGAAATCTAAATTGTGAAACATCCAAGATTAAAATATAACCATACTCGAAAAACAAATCAGCAGCTTTTGTAAAGCAGCAGAGTATTAAAAAATGCCAGTATTACAGCTAAGTTTAAAAGCCAGGATAAGGGAAGAACTTCTGGTCATATAAAGTCTTCAGATTCAGTTTAGATTAACCTTTGTGAGGAAAACATGTTAAAGTCAGATTTCTCACTTATCTGAAGCACAAAGGTGGGAGTGCTGGAGAAGGTTTTCAAATAAAAATCATATTATTTAAGCAATTCATGTGTGAAATATCCAGGGAACACAGGACACCTCCATACTTTCCTGCTGCTTTCAAATCCCAATTCTACCAAAACATGCAATGTTGCCAAGTTATGCCAGCATCACTCAAAATTTGGCAGATGATAATGACTTGTGCCATAAACTAGACTTAATGAGCATCCAGTTCACCATATTATTGTGTAATTTGATATAGTCTTCCACATACTTTTAATGCTTTCTTATACTCATCTAACAGTCCTATCCCTTTTTAAATATTCTTTTAGACTCCTGTTTTTATATATATAAGTGTCTTTTATGTATTTATTAGATTTGTATTCTGCCTTTATTAGGTGGCTCAGTGGTTAAAGTGCAGTACTGCAGGCAAACTCTGTCCACAACCTGGAGTTCGATCCTGACAGGGTTTAAGGTTGACTCAGCCTTGCATCTTTCTGAGGTAAAATGAGGTAAAATGAAGACCCAGATTGTTGAGGGCAATATGTTGAATCTATAAGCCGCTTAGAGAAGGCTGTAAAATGCTATGGGGCAGTATATTATATACTAAATATAACTGTTATGGCTATTGATAAATAACTCAAGGTAGTGAACATTTCTAAAGCTCTTTCCTCCTCCTATTTTCCCCTACAACATTGAGGTCATTGTGTGACTGGACCAAAGTCACCCAGGACTCAGACAGGACTAGAACTCACAATCTCCTGGTTTCTAGGGCAGCACCTTGGGGGTCTGTGAGATCATTGAGTGACTGGACAAAAGCCACCCAGCTAGCTTTCATGCCTCAGACAGGACTAGAATTCACAATCTCTTGGTTTCTAGGCCAGCGCCTTCACTACTATAGTGTTTTAATTGACTGTACCCCTGTCAATGATTGTAATAAGGCTATGAGTTGATGTGTTTTGTACATACCTGGATCCCCACAAGTCTTTGCCTTCTAACTGGAAACAGAGTGGGAATCGAAGTAGCTATCTGAACTACTTGCCAGCCCCAGTTAGAACTATCAGAAATGTCTCTAAAGGTAGCATGATTGTGTAATAGACATCCCTGTGGGTAATAACTTGAATGGACAAAAATGCTTTTTGGAGTCTCCAAAGACAACTCCTAACTCTAGACCAAGGGTATCAAACTCATGTCATCATGGCGGCATCACATGACATAGAAGGACTTTCCTCCCACTATTGCTAAACCAACCATGGGCATGGCCAGCCTGTGACACATTTGTTTTATAGCCCTGCTCTATCTTTAGAGCAATGTTAGGGACTATGGTCCTTCAAATGTCCTTCACCAGAGCAATGCCCTTCACCAGTCTTGAGGAACAGAAATTCCAGCTCCATCTGTAGGGCCACTGAATGTCAAACCTCAGATTTCAGGTTTGATTATCTTCCAGATGAACCATCTGTCTTCTGTATCATTATCTTGTCTAGACTTTGCTTGAACTCGCTGGTCCTGAGTTTATGGAAATCACATAACAATTCATGAAATACGGCAATGTGTGTCTCTAGAACAGCACATGTTACACCTCTGTTCTGTGAGCTATATTGGTCCAATTCAAGGGGATGGTTTTAATCTAAAGTTCTTAATAGCATGGAGCTAGGTTATTTGAGGGAGCACTTTTCCAAAACAGATTTAACAGATTAACAGAGTTGGAAGGGACCTTGTAGGTCATCTCTTCCAACCCCACTTCAAGCAGGAAACCCTACACTATGCTTGACAGAGGGCAGTCCAGTCTCTTCTTGAAAGCTTCCACTGATGAAGCTCCCACAACCTCTGAAGGCAAAGCTGTTCCATTGGTTGATTGTTCTCACTGTCAGAAAGTTTCTCCTTATTTCCAAATTGAATCTCCTTGTTGAGTTTCCATCCATTATTCCTTATCAGCCCTTCAGGTGCTTTGAAGAATAGCTGTCTGTCCCACACTTCTGGTAGAGAAGGCATGATGTGATCTCATCTGCTAGGAAACTACAGTTGAGGCAGGAGGCAGGCTGTTTCTTCTATTGTGCCCCACCCCTTATGGAGCATTATCTCCTTATATTATATTTCCTAATATCTCCTTATATTATATCAATTCTATAAGGTTAGCTTTACCCCCTCCATATCATTCTAGGAGTCCTTCAAGACCTGGCTATGTCTTCAGGCTTTGGGATCCCAGGGGACCAATGAGTTCTTGAGGTGACTCCATGCTGTCATTAACATTAATTTTCTCTTATATCTTTTTTATTTTAAAAATAATGCTGGCTTTTCTAGATTGATTATTTTAACTAACTATTGCACACAACCCAGAATCATTTTTGTGAGATAAGCATAAATACATTTATTTATTCATGCTTATTTATTAAGGTTTCTTAGTCTTTTACCTTGTGATCAGTGTCAGACATGAATATATTTTTTAAAATGACTGAAGAGAATAGCTCATTTCATCACATGTCCTTCGCTACATAAGTGTTTATGGTCTGTCTGTCTGTTATAAGTAAAATTTGGATATTACACCTGAGAATATAAAGAGCTGAACTGTAGCCATTTTGTGTTCGCAGTTTGAACTTTTAAAGTTCAGAACTAGATTGCAACACTCTGTACTTGGCATGAAGTTAGAGGTATATGCTGGGGCGCTTTGACATTATAAATGTCACATTAAGAGATATTAATGTTTTCTTATAATCTTCTGGAATTTGATGTTGAAAGTTGTCCACGAGAGGTTGGAACCTTTTATGAAAACGTTGTATAACATCCGTATAAGGAAACAGGAAGTGTTATGTAACCATGTGATTTGCTAAACCTATATAAGCTGTATTCACTAAATGGAAGTGTCTCCTTCCTCCTAGAAAATGTTTTTTTTCTGGACAGGGGTCTATTAGACAGGGGTCTATTCTGCAGTATTTTCCCTAATAAAGCATCCTATGCATCAGATTTTCAATGGTCTGTTGTTTCATTTTTATGTACATCTCACATTATCTGTCTGTCTACCCTCTTTTATCCTCTCTCTCTCTCTTTCTCCTTCCCTCCCTCCATTATAAATTGTCAGAAACTTTGGAAAGGGAAGCAATTGACTTTTTTAAAAAAATAACTTTGACAAGCTTTAACTAAAAGACAGCTCTTGGCTTGTGCTTATACAGAAAGAAAATGGGAGTTCTGTTTAGATTCTGCTTCCATCAATGGCTAAATTTCTATTGACTTCAATTTTATTACATTTGTCCTTCTAAATGGCTGGCAGGTTTTCCCAGGCATTGTACCCTGGCAACTCTAATACTTTGTGATTCTGTCTTGTGTAATCAAATAAGGATTATCTTTCCTTGTACTTGGAGGAGGATCCCTGTAGAGTGCACTGTGATGCTTCCAAAGCAGGGCACGTTTCAAAGTTCATTTCCCCGAGTAGCTAGCAAAATGTACTGTGCATCCACAAGTATGCTGTTAATTAATATTTCTTTAGGTGGCGTCTTAAGGCTTGTTACCCATTTTCTATCCAATGTAATAAATGCATTTTTTTATAGTCAAAGACAATGTTTATATTCAGCGTCTCTGCTAAGGCTAGTTGCAGTAATTAATATAATAATTAAAATACTGCCCATTATGTTTCAAAATAATAAAAGAGGCCTTTTTCGTTATCATTAGCAACTGAGGTTGACGAGTACAAGCCTGTGTGTGTGTTTTAAACAAAACCCTGTAGAAAACAAAATAGTTTTTTAATACATGACTCCATAGATGTAGAAGAAAAGTGAAACATGTTTATTGCAGCCCTGAGTTCCAGATGTCAAAGAGAAAAATAAATACTAACCAGGATACATACAGGTTGAGCTCATAGCTAACCAGCAGCAAAGCTAATATGTTTTATATAATTTGAGAAGCAATGAAAATGGTTCAATCTATTCCTAAAAAATCGGCAAAGTGTTCAAATAGTCCTTTGTTTCCTCCTCCTAGTGTTGGGATGAGAAGACGGTGGGCTGGGACATAAGGTTAGTTTATGGCAATATTGCTCCATTAGGCAAGAATTGCTCCAATTGCATCAATAGTTCATGGCCCAACAATCTAAACACAGCCCAAGTTTACCTCTGATGAGGCCATGACAAGTTAGACATCCCTAAAAGAACGGGAATGGGATTACATCTGACACTGCCAACCAGAGAATGGATTCTGGCTGTGAAATCTCTCAGGAGAAAGGAGAGAGCATAGGATTGCCCACATGGACTCTGGATGGTTACTCCTTACAAGTAGATGGTAAGAAACGAAGTTTTTGCAGTTGGTTGGAGAGTGAAACAGCTTGGAATCAAGGCATTCCATCTTTAACCACAACTAGCTGTATGGACATAAAGCTTGGCTGAACATCTTTCCTTAATCACTTTTTGATTTTTTATTATTGCTTTTTAAATGTTAAGAATCTTTGGAAAGGCATGTTTGATGGCAATCATAAGCAGTGGAGCTAATATTTTCAGATGGAATTTTGAAGAAGGGCTTAAGCCTACAGGATGTTTACACAGATGTGAATTGAAGCCATTTTTGCCCCTAATTTAACCCCAGTTGGCCCAAATCCATTCTGAATCTGTTGTAACTTACTTGTTGCTGAGAAGATGGCATTTTGATTATCCACTCAATTCTGCAATAAATGTGATTTGGCACACCACTTCATAATACTCTCAGCAAAACAAGAACATGGGAGTAGAAACTTGAAAGCTGCAGTTGGTTTCCATTGTGTAATCAATCAAGTATATTTGCCGTTGTTTACTAATTACTGATTGTTTCTGAACTGTCACTCCAGTGATCAATGGGAAAGAAAGAATATTCTAAAAAGGGGTCCACTTTTTGGCCTGCTTGTTCCCCCACTTCAGAAGTTATATCAACAGGGTTGCTTTAAAAAAATAGGCATCCAGGGCTCACGACAAAGATGGGGAAAAATTAAAAAAGATGCCATAAAGTTGCAGCATCAAAATGCAAATACTACCCCTCTTACATTTGCATCTTAATATCAGGTACTAGTGCAAAAGTCATGGGGTTTGTGTGTTGTTGTTGTGTGGTGGTGATTTTAAAATTGCCCACTTTGCTCTCCTCTATGTGAATTAGAAAGAGAGGACTTCAGAACCAAAATCTTCAGAATCTTTCTTTCAAAAGGAGCTTTGCCTCTGTCTTGTTGACTTTATTTACAACTTGTTCTTGTTCTCATCTAAATTGTTTTGGTTCTTTGAGAGGAAATGCAATAGAGAGAGAATACATATTTTTATTTGATTTTATTAGTGTTATTATTTCTTCCTACACACTTTGATCAACTTTAGCCTTTGGCTTTGAGCCACAACTTCTTTATCAACTGAAGGAGGAGGAGGCAGGTCAAGGCAGTTTTGCTGATAGCGTCCACATTCAAAGGAAGCCCAACTAGCTCCATTATATTCTGTAAGAAAAAGTTACTGGAAAGCTGGTTGATGATCAGATTTCTTGCTGGCTGAGTTTTTTTTTTTAAATCTGCTACCATGATAGAGACAGCCTCATTTTCTTCTGCAGAAGAGATAAAAATCAGTATGATCTATTGTTAGAAATTATAATTTTCCTCTTATCATGTATTTATCTTTTTTTAAAGAGTTAGTATTCAAAGTGGGGGTAAACATCTGGACTTGTCAAATTTAAAAACCCTATTTCAAGATGTTTGCTAGTCAGATGCCTTGAAATACCTTTAGTAATCTTCAGCAAAGACTTTTGAAGATGGTTACCCTTTTCAATGACAAAATGCACAACCCTACAAGAAGATACCTGTAGTGCTAAGAGAAATGCAGAAAAAGTTCTAGGCATCTGCTGCAGACTCCTTGACAGAGACTCTCCTGTGCTATGCAGAACATTTGAAAACAAAGCTCTTTTCCCACTAATTCAGTAGGCATTCTGGGGTCAAAATTTGTTTCTAAATTCTTCATGGTTGCAGCAGGCTGAAGATTCTAAACAACGAATATATGGCTGCCAGGCCATATATATTTAAATAGCTACTGTTTTGAAGAACAGGAGATGACAAGGTTATAAATGCCGCCATTCTATGCCATCTTTTTCCCTCTAGCTGCTTCTCTTTGTAGTATTGTATGTCTCTGTGCCAGCCTCTTTCTGCTAATTAACAACTGTCAATAAGCCATAATTCTGATTCCTGCCAGTTTTGAAGGGGTCTTGTCCAGGAGAAGTCAAGTTTGCCAATATGCTCCCCTCTTCCCCAGTAAAGGGAAGGTAACAGCAATCAATCTTCAGAGTCTTAGCATACCATCTGGAGAAAAGAAGTGAAAAAGTAAAAGTTAATTTTGTAAACAGGTTTTTTTTTTAATTTTAAGTTGAAATAGGTGGTTTCTCCATGGATTTAGTCAACACAAGTTAGGATATATTGAAGGGAGCTTTGCTGCTTTTTTCTCATTTATTGTTCTTAAATATTTGCCAGTATCAACTGAAGTTAGGAAGATTAATGCTCCTTTAAGAGTCTCTGTTATTTTTATTTCCATTCTACCCCAAATTGAAACAGCTGCAGGCATTTTGAAGCCTCTCAATTCTCGCCTATAGATGAACCATTCCCCTGCCCCTCCAAATTGAATCTTGAAGTGGCTTGGATCAAATAAACTGTGCTTGAATCTTGAATTGCAGACTCAAATCAAATCATGCCTTCTTGACATTCTGATCTCCAGTTTGAATCGCATCAGGAGTCTTAGTGGTCTAATATATTCAGGGGTTTTAGTGGTCTAATATATTCAGGGGTTTTAGTGGTCTAATATATTAATGCCCCTTTTTGGGCTAATATACACTACAGGGCCAGGTACTATAGGGCCAAGTAGTTGAGGTCAACCAGCAGTGGAATTGCACAACCAGATAAACATCCAGTGAAAGTTAGTGAGAGTTGCCCATGTAAACAGTAACAGTTCCTTTATACAAAGAGAAGATCTTCTCATAAGCATATAGTAGCAATTGATTGAGAGACAGAGGTTTAGGAGAGAAGTGGAGGTGGCCTGCTCCATCCCAAAAGTGCTTCAATGCTTTATATGAACTGCATTATTTAGAATAACAATGATATAATATTAAAAAGGTAAAGGTTTCCTCTGTCTGATCATATATAACTCTAGGGCGTGGCACTCATCTTTGTTTCTTGGCTGAGGGAGACAGTGTTGCCCAAAGATATTTCCCATGTTCATGTGGCCAGCATGGCTATATGCCAAAGGTGCATGGAACACTCTTGTATTCCCGGTGAAGTGGTACCTATTAATCTACTTGCACTTGCATTGCTTTCAAACTGCTAGGTGGCCAGGAGCTGGGGCAAGGGACAAGAGTTCACCCTCATTGGGCAGAGCTCATAAATATACATAATATTAGATATGTTTAAAACAGAACACCACCACCATGAGATTGAAAGACGATTTTCCCCTTGTCTCTGTTTACATATTTCTTCGAGCAAGGTTTTAAGCACTGTATAGAATGAGAGATGCTAACAGGTGCCATCCTAGACATTTATTACAAGCCGCAATGATGTCAACATGATATACAAGCCATGCCAGCTGGGGTGGGCTGCTACCGGTTCTCTCTGGTTCAGAAGAACCCGTAGCAAACCAGTAGCTAATTTTATGGCTGGTTTGGTGAATCAGCAAATCCCACCCCTGGCTGGCCACCCCCCCCCCAGGAGTTTCCATGTGGCCCGTTTTGGATTCCAGGTAAGTGCCTGGCCCATGTGGAATCTTGGGGAGCCCCCCCTGCCATGGTGCAGGAGGCTGACTAGGCCATGCCCACCATGGCTACACCCACCCAACAATTGGGTAGAGAACCGGTTGCTAAATTTTTTGAAGCCCACCCCTGCATGATGACCTATGATGTCTAATGCATATACACAAATCATGTCTCCACATGATGACACCACAATTTCCAATTCTCTCCCCCTGAGATGCCTATAGAGTCCCTGAAAGCTTCTCTTCTCTTCTCTTCTCTTCTCTTCTCTTCTCTTCTCTTCTCTTCTCTTCTCTTCTCTTCTCTTCTCTTCTCTTCTCTTCTCTTCTCTTCTCTTCTCTTCTCCTCTTCTCTTCATTCCATTCTATTCTAAATTAAACCAGAGCCTTTTCAAAAAGGCCAAGAGTGCGGGGTCTGACCTCACCTCAGACTTGAGAAAATATTCCAAAGGGCAGGGGGCACAGCAGGAAAGGCTCTTCTCCTAGACTCTGCTATCTGAAATTTATGTGTTTATTTGAGTTTTAGAGCCATCCATCTCACAGCAGGGACTCTGGGCAACTATCATAAGATGCATGCTTATCCCACAAATTACAGAAACAGGGACAAGGTATCCCTGGAGAACATTGGTACAGCTCTTTCCCATCTCTGGTGTTTTGTTTTTTTTTACCAGTGAAAAGATTAATACTCAGGATTGCTCAAGATTCAGAAGCAGGCAGATGTCTATTGATAAGACAGCAAGCTGAAATCTATTTGAAAAGAAATGAATATTTTCCCCCACACTATCCTAAACAAACAGATGTTCCTCCTAATCTCCATTCACTTTACTTACTGCCTTATCTGTGACCTTCCTTTTGAAGGCATTCATGGGAGAGAATAGCTGCATTTATCTACCTGCTGTGCCTCCATCTGTCTGGGCTGCAAACAAATACTCACAAATTATATTTTCTTTGTGCAACTTTGAGTGACAGGAGCATTTGCAAAGGCTTTTTATGCAGAGAACGATCAGACATTATCTCCTTGGTACTGAGCAAAAATTTGAAAGCTTGTCCACATCTGGATGGTTTATCCAGCAGCAGCTGTTACCAGAACTTGGATCTCTGAACACGGATATTTGGGTCATATCCTCATACAGAGGGACATCTTTATTCTGAGCATTAATCTAAACATTAGCATGCTTCTCGGATCTGTTACAGCAAATTATATGATTATTATTTAATTATGTAAGTCTCTATAAGCCATGTTAAAATCCTTGCAACATAACGCTATGCAAAGATTTGTTTTAATCTTCCTAAGTCATTGTCAGTCTTGCAATCGGTTCTTGATTTATTTACTCTCCTGGATCCATAAACCAACCCATGATTGCCAAAAGAGAAAGAATGATTTGTTAGCTGGAATGGATTCAAATGTTCAAATAACATGCCCACGCACACACGCAGATACCCCGGCAAAATAAATTGTACCCTGATGCTATGTGCAAACCCAGGCCATTTTTTTTTCATGGCTAACATCACATTAGCAATTAAAGCACAATAAAACCAGACCATGCTAAAAAACCAGCAGCAGTGGGATTTTAAATGAAAGCCTGTTGGAGGATAACAAATTATACTAAACAACAACAGCAGATTGCTAACTCTCAGGGATTTAGCTACACTTCTCAAGAAAGCAACCATATGTATTATTTTCCAAAAGGAAACTGAACTTGTTTTTTTTTCTTTGAAAACATTTTATTTCTCATCCAAGAAGCTTCTTTAGTTCTAACCAACAGGTGGGGAATGTAAGGTTTTATATTCTTTGCAGTTGCCTTGTCCTTAGCACCTTAAGGGTTGGTTCTTAGCTTTCTGAGGGTCCTGAGGCCACTCGGGGATTTATCTGTATCCTCAGAATCACTTGAATCAGAGCATAAACAGGTATGGTACCTTCTTGGGACCACTGAAAAGACTGGGGTTGTAGACAGGAGAGAGTTGTTGTTGTGTCCCTCCCCCTCAGTTGAGAGAGGGCTGTTCAATTTTAATATAGATGGCCTACTTGAGACCTTTTTCAAATCATTCTGGACCTCTCTGTGAAAACTTTGCTACCTTCAAAAGAGTGAATTTTGTCTTTCAGATCCAGATGAACTGCTAACTCCTGTCCTGATGAGTTTGTTGTCCAGTGTCGTACCATGTGCTTGTATGTGTGTTTGTTGTGCCTTTTGGGGAACCAGGACCTGGATGATTGAGGATCTCCTCCAGAGACATTTACAGCTTTACATGTTTCATTGGGAAGGGGATGTCACAACTTGGGCTCCATCTCCAAAAAGTGCCCTCCTTGCCTGTCAACCAAATCAATCTTTTGGCTGAGCCTCCGGAAATGGCTGGAAACACCTCTTGAGAATGCGGTCTTCTACCCCATATCCAAATTGCCTCCTGAAGGAGAGGTTCTTTCTCGCTTACAGAGTGAGATGCCCTGGTGCATCATGGCTGGCTGGGGAATTCTGGGAGTTGAAGTCAACCTGTCTTAAAGTTGCCAACATTCAGAGACACTGCCCTAGTCCCCACCTTGCTACATATAGAGAAAGATTGGTCTTTAGATGGGAGGAAAGTATGATGGCCTAAGAAGCTTAGCCTCCACAGTCTATCATTATTCTCCTCAGCATGCAGTTCAGAGGTGGACAGTTTCAGACCTGAGATGGCTGGTTCCCTGCCATTCTTTCCCCTCCCATCTAGGTCATCATCAATTTCCATTCTGAAGAGGGACAGGCAAGTGAGTTAGGGATTAAAATATATTTCAATTCAAAGTCATCCATCTAGCAGGACCTCTATAAGGCTAGAAAGTTTGCTAAATGTCTTCACCAATGATTTGTTACACTGGAAGAAGAGAGGGGGGAAATCTACCAGAATCTCAAAGGAACAAACAAGACCAACAAACAAAAAGCATTTTTTTTTTAAAAAAAATTGGGGGCTCTGTTCAAGATATAAATCTAGGGAGAGTGACTTTAAAAAAACAAAATCAGACTCTGTCCTAAATTCAAGGGCTGAGATATCCAGAGCAGGGACCTGACAAGCTCTGGGACCAGCTGGGCTTCTCTTCTGAGTGCAGACAAAGTCATTTTGGTGCTATCACTTATTTTGTCCTCAGTTCAAATTGTCATCTTGAGTGGCATTTTTCCAAGCCTTGAGTATACCTGATTACTGCATTAATTTTCCATTTCTGTTTGTTGACAATCCCTCATCTTCCCCAGTTCTAACACTTAAGTCATTGATACTAAACATCATCTACTGTTTAGGTAATGTGATGGTTCCTTATGATGCTGAGGACTGATATATAACTTTACCCTCAATATACTTTTAATCCACTTTCCAGAAATTAAAAGGAGGATGGAAATCTGGATGGGTTTATTAAAAATATTTCTATATCTGTGGCATGTTGCAAATTTTCACTATGACTTTGTTTAAATGTATTCTCCTAATCTTGGGAATGCATGCACAACTGGAAGCTCCAACACAGCTTGGATTTTTTTTCATATCAGCTATGATTGCTTAGATATGGAATGGGGTCATATTTGATTAGAAAAACACAGAAATGTCTGGGTGAAGAGAAGAATTCTTGCTACCAAAGAATCAAGGCATTTAGTAGCTTACATTCCTACAATCTTACTACATTTTGCTTTACATACTCACAGATAGTCTGCTTGGTGGAGGAATCAACCTAAGGCAAAGATTAGGGTTAGAGTTAGGATTAGCATCAGGGACAGGGTTAACTTTCTGTTTTCCTGGGTGAAGGATTCAGACATTGGACTAGGAGTGACCAAAACCTTAAAACTATTGATGAAAACACTACCTGTGCCTTGCATTCAGACTAAAATACTTCAGGCTTCATTGAAAATGACACTGAAAACACGACCACTTGAAATTTCTGAGCAGTAAATCCAAACAGACACAATGAAAACTATTAAGTAATAACAGCCTGTCTCCAGATGTTGTAACTTCTCAATACAGCTTTAATTATGCAGGATGGGGCTTCTGGGGATTGTTGTCCCAAGATTTCTGGAAGATACTAGATCTAGAGAAGATGCAGCTTCAGTATTTAGTGCTTCTTTGTTTGTTAAAAGTATCCCAGAGCTGTAGGAAACATCCCCAGCTTTAGGTATTAAATTCCCTTACCAGGTTTTATGCTAAGGTACTTAGAAGATTTCACAGAAAGATGTAACACAATTTTGTGCACAAGTATGTGAGTTTCTGATTTAACTCATATATCTGTTGCATCAACCCATGGCCTGCTTTAATGGCCTGTTCAAACATAACTCTAAATCATCCACCATAATGGCCAGGAACATGTAATACAAAATAAAAACCACACAGTACAAACTTGGAAATTAATGACTGAATTTCCGTCCCTCGCTCTTTCCAACCCTGCCATAAATATGTTCAGCCGGTACATTACAAATTCATTTTATTTTCATCTGTGGGCCCCTTCCCAATATAAAAGCTGATCATATATCCAAATAATGCAGCTGATAAAGACACTATAGGTACCCAAACAATGAAGGAGGAGGGAAATTGTAGTCTAGCAAAAGTCTACATCAATTATTGTTTTGGTGATGAGAACAAAAACTGAAATACGACAGGGGTTTATTGTGTTGGCTGTTCCTCTAGCATTTCCCCCAAGAAATCTATTTGCATAAGGGCAAATCAGATGGATGGCACCATCACTTCTAACAGATTGTAAGGAATGTCCTTGAGAATTACAGACATTTGAAACCTCAAAACTGTTTTTGTATATGTTCCGTCCGGAAAAACATGAGGTAGACCGGGTTCCAAAACAGCAATGTCTTTATTAAAATTTATACAGCAAACGGAACGGTTTGGCTCAAGCTGCGTCAGCCTTTATATACGGCTTGGGGGTTTCTCCTGGATAGGTTCTTAGTGAACCCAATCCATGCAGGCCTTTCTGACCAATCACATTGGACATATTTGGATAAACCATTTTATACAGAACACCCCTCCCCCCTACATGGGTGATGTAGTCGCACAGGTAGGTGGGCTTCTTCTGACTCTACTGGACTTGCGCGGTTCATTTTCACTGAAGATTTCAACTGGTTCAGATGGGTTGCTGTCTCTCCGGCTCTTCTCCATGGAACTGCCTGGAAGGGTGAGTCAGCCATTTTGCTACTGCTTTGAGTTGCTCAGGCCGCTGGTTTTACCGCTCCCTCCTGCCTTTCTCCCGGGCAGGTCGAGCTTGGCTTGCTGGCCCCTTCCAGGACGGGTTTCTTTTCGTCTGGATTTTTTCCGCAAGTCTCATCTAACCGTAAGTTTTCTTTTTGCTTCTTTTTGATTGGTTAGATGTTCTGGATTTATTTTAAAAAAGTTCTTTATTTATTATTTCTGTATTTCCCCCCTTCTTTGGTTTTGCTTTCATTGAATTTTATTTTTTGGGGTTGTGTATTTGTATTTCGTTCAATATTTCGGGAATGAAGCTGGTCTATGTGCCGCTTCCATTCTCTGCCATTCGCTATGGTTAGGCGGTAGGACCGGGGACCTGTTATTTGTGTGATTGTGGCTGGAAGCCATAGAGGGTCCCCGGTGAAATTTTTTGTTGTAGACTAGCGTTGCCGATTTCAAACATGGAGGAAATGGCTGGAGGAATCAGGGGGTCTTTCCAAAGTGTAATTTGGATGTAACCTATCTAATTGTGATCTAAGTTTTCTCCCCATTAACAATTCTGCTGGGCTTTTGTTAGTTACAGTGCTGGGGTGATACGTTGGAGGGTGAGTAGACAGTTAATTTTATCCTGGACATCCCTGAGGTCCATTTTTTCTAAACCCTCTTTAGTAAACCTGACATTCTCTCGACCCTACCATTTTGCTGCCGGGTGGGCTGGCACGGTTAGTGCCATGGTGTATACCTAGGGAGGCTAGGTACTGCTCAAATTTATGGCAGTTAATGAGCGCCCGTTCGTCGGACACTAGGACGTCCGGTTAATCCATTGGGTTGTGAAAAGTTTGTTGAGCTTGTTTAATGACCGCATCGGTTGTCATAGATGACGTAACTACAACTTCCAACCAATTTGAGTATGCATTACGACAATCAAAAAAAGTATGCCCCCTAGTAGACCCGCCCAAATGCTCAACATGGATCCGGACCAGGGGCTCTCGTGGGGTCTCCAGTCCCTATGGGTGCTTGTGTGGGGAAGTCTGGTTTTCTGGCATTTAGTGCAAGTAGAAACCCAGTATTCAATATCTTATCTTAAACCAGGCCACCAGACATAACTCCTAGCTAGGCTTTTCATTTTTACAATACCAGGGTGGCCCTAGTGAAGCATGCCCAACACTATAGTTTGTAGTCTCTAGCATAGAATTACCACCCGATCACCCCCACAATAAACAGCCTTTTTGAACTGAAAGTTTCAGTCTGTCTCTGGTCCAGAATGGTTTAAAGTTTTCGTTTTTTGGTTTTCTGGCCAGCCTTTACCTAACCCAGTTTAAAATGCGGGCATGTCACTGGGTCCTTAGGGGTGGCTCTGGCGACATTGTTTGCAGATATTGGCAGTTCGGGCATGTTTCTATTTGCAGGGTGGTCATTGTTGGCGCCACGGTCTTCCTCTGTTGTTGATAGTGATGTTTCGACTTAATGCGCTGCATGGGAGATTTGTTTCCCGGGTCGATGTGTCAATGTGTAAGAGTATGCTGCTAGGAATTCTGACCATCTAGTCATCTGTGGGACAATATGTTCGGTGTAGGTTTGTTTTTCCCGCCAGAATTCCTAGTAACGAGTTTAATAGTCAGTTACAATGGAAAATGTTCTTCCAATAGAGGTACTCGTGAAAACGTTTCACTCCAGCGACAATTGCCAGGGATTCTCGTCTAGTTGATCTATAGTTACGGTTCTACTTTAGAAGAAGTCTTATGAGTAATAAGCGACAGGTGCCTCTCTCCCATCTGCAATTGGTGGCTCAGGATGGCACCGACTCCCAAACGGTGAGGCGTCGCAAGCGTGAACGTCAATGGAAGTGTGTTACTAAACTGGATAAATAATGGTGTCTGGAGGTTTTAATAAATTTTTATTTTCTTGGAATGCCTTTTGTTCTCTATGACCCCAAGCTCCACTGAGTTTTCTTATCCAGCAAACGGTGTCAAATGGTTCCGCTATCATTGCTTTGTGGGGGAGAATACGTTAAGAAATTTATTAGACCAAAAATGCTTGGCAATTCCGTTTTGTTTTTTCGTTGTGGTGCGTCTCTATAGCCTTGACCTTTTTTTCTGTTGGGTGTATACCCTCTCCGTCAATTAAGTAGCACAGAAATTTGACGCGATCAGTCATTAAGCAGCATTTTTCTTTTTTAACTTTCAGGCCGGATTCTCTAAATATTGTTAGCACTTCTCTTAGTCCTTTTTCTAGTTGGGTCATGTCTTTAGCTGAAATTAGGACGTTGTCAAACTATGGTACGACCCCTTTTATTCCACTTAATAGGCATTCCATGAGGCTTGGAAAACGCCTGGGGCAACGCTTACTCCAAATTGAAGTCTGTTTACCTTGAATGCCCATTTTGTGAGTTACGATATGTCTGCGCCTCGGCCGTTAATGGGTCTCCTGGAAGCTGTTGGTATGCTTGTGCTAAATCAAGTTTGGCAAAAAATTTTCCTCCCCCGATGTGAGTGTAATAAATGTTGTCTCACTGCACAGTGGTTATGCACTTTGTTTGTAGCGCATGGTTCAGGGTCGCCTTGTAGTCTCCACAGATGCGTACCAACCCATCAGGTATTCTATTGGCGTCTCCCACCTAGCTAGCGTCAATAGATTCTAAGACCCCTTGGTCAATTAATTTATTCAATTTTCCTCTATTTTTGCTTTTAATGCAAAGGGAACTCGTCTGGCCTTTAATCTTCTAGGGCCACCTGGGGTCTAAACTAAAGGAAATTGGGGTCACCCCCGGGTACTGCCTAGGGTGCCATCGAAAACGTCCTGGAACTCGTGAATACAGGCTTTCTTCCCATCGGTTGCGCTACTCGGCTCACTCCGGTCATTCCGATGCCCAATGCGTGCGAACCTTCGACATGCCCAGGAGGCTGGGTCGGTCTCGATTGACTATTTGTTACAGGCAGAACTTCGACGTGCTGCTTGTAGCTGACTCGGAAATGTCCTAGACCACCACAGGATTCGATTCCTTGGTAGTCCTTTAGAATTAATTTTTGTTTCTGGAGTTCTTTCAATTTGATATTTGGGACACAATCGTCTGATTGTGTCCCAAGACACCATTGACAGGAAAGATCCTGAATTGACTTCCATCTCACGGGGGCTTTCTCAATTTTTTTACGCTGATTTTGACTTTTCTGCCCACTTCCGTCTGAGCGCTTCCGATAATGACAGTTTGATGGGTCTTTTCTTGCGTTACTGGCTCATTTGTTGCGCTCCCACTTTCTCTGCGCTTGCTTCGATTCAGCTTGTGGTGGAGAGTTACTGCGTCTGTTAGGGCTATTATCTTTGCAATTCTACAAGATTTTCTTGATGTGTCCCCCTTTTCTTGCAAGCTCGGCAGATGGCATCAAGGAATCTGCAATCGGCTCGAGGGTGGTTTCCCTCCGCAGCTGGCACACTTCCCGCCCAGTTTCTTTTTTTCATGCCTTTTTTTGTTTGGTGTTAGAGCGGTGGACCTCACTGTCATCACTCTTCGGATTCTGATGTTTCATCAAAATCTTGCGTTGATGTGTGGTGGTGGTGAATTGCTTCTTTCCTCTGTCTAGGATTCATTTCGTCGTTATTTGCATTCATTTGTTTCATAGTGGCCGCTGACTTTTTCACGGCTTCTGTGGCTGTGTGGCTTCTGCGATTGCTTCAGCCACTGTTATATTGGTTTATTTAGCCAATTTTACTTTGTAAATTAGAGTCCTTTTTAGGCTTAGTACCATTCGATTTCGCATGGCTTCATCTAAGTTCAGGAACTCGCACGCTCCCCCAGTTGTCGGAAGGACTGCCACAAAGTCAGCGATGGTCTCGCCTTCTTTTTGGTCCCTTCGTAGAACTCATGCCGTTTGATGAGATTTGACACTACTGGTGCATAGTGGGCCTTTAGCATCCGCTGGAGTTCAGGCCAGGTCATTGTTTACTTTTCTGGCTTCGCCAATGCTTTGGCGATCTTGAATATCGGTTGGTCACAATGCGTTAGGAAGACAGCCCTCTCTACACTGGTCTGAAGATCCTCTCCATCTCGTTGCTTTTTAAATACATTTGAAAACGGTCTACTGTAGGATTCCCAATCCTCTTCATTGGATTGAAGGTTGTGTGGCGGTGCATTAATTTCCGGCCATCGCCTTCTAGCCTGGATTTTCAGTTTGCTGCGTGCACAGTCTCTACGTTTTTGAGGACAATCCCACCCTCGTCGCCAGTGTTCCGTCCGGAAAAACGCGAGGTAGACCGGGTTCCAAAACAGCAATGTCTTTATTAAACTATATTACAGCAAATGGAACGGTTTGGCTCAAGCTGCGGCAGCCTTTATATACGCCTTGCCTTGCTGGCTTGTGGCCAATGGCATTTACTTGATTTTGCCCGCCTTTCGGTTGGTTTCTCCTGGATTGGTTCTTAGTGAACCAATCTCATGCAGGCCTTTTCTGGCCAATTCCATTTGAGTTAGTGAACCAATCTCATGCAGGCCTTTCTGGCCAATCACATTTGAGACATTTGGAGTAAACCATTTTATACAGAACAGTATAAATCTGAAAGGCATGAGTGTGTACTTTAAATCAGTGCATCACCTATGCTATTGAAGATGCGTGAACATTATGTTTGAATAACAGCCATCCAAATCCACCTAAGCTTTTCCTTTCGAAGCATTGCAGCAGAATATCAGTGGGAATTCATGTGAGTGGGAACCAGTTGTTCTGGTCCAGCCTCCTAGTGTATATAAATTCTTTTCAGAACATAATCTGTTTAGCTCTCGGGGAATTTAGTCTCAGTTCTCACCAGGTGGAGATCTAATGGATAAATATTTCTTCCCGAGCACTGATTTCTTTTCCTCTCAACTATTATTTTCTTTGTCAGCTAAATGATGTGGAAAGGGAGTTCATCTCAAGCTGGAGTTTTCCAGACCACCAGCAGAGAGACTTCTGATTAGCTTTTAAGCATGTGGCTGGTTGAGTACCTGAGTTAGGAATAAAGCAATTATTAATGGCACAGGCTTAAAAATATTTCTGTCTACATAACTTTATGCACTGTTCATTTATCTTTCTGCTGGCTTTTCATATTCAGTTAATAAAAGTTTAAAAATATCCCTTTTGAACCTACAGTTTTAACATTTGAATCTGAAAACAATTTTTGAACAAAATTTGAATGGATTTGATAGGTGAGAAAGGATATTCTGGTTTTTTTTTTAAATGAAGATTTTATTGGGTTGTTTCTGTTTCAATTTTATTAGGTCTCAATAAAAAAGTTCACCAATGATCCGAAATTGTGACCTGAATATCAAGATGTTAAATATTACTGCATGCCAGCTATGTAGAATATAGCACTGTGGGTGCTAGATACCCACTCTGAGTAGTGTTATAATTCAATGATAACAATATTGCTAAACATTAATTTTCAAATACTGTAGAAAGCCACATGAAAACTCTTTCTCTTCCCACATTTTCCTTGTTCATGAACTTTTCAAGTGCTTCCTTTTGCTTTTCTACACAATTGTGCTTCCTCCTTCCTTACTCATAAATTTATTTCACAATTATCATCCATTTCACTTCATCATCCATGTTTCCATACCATTAAATCTCCAACAGGCTTTTTTTGTCGGGCTTTCTCTGTCTTCTACCTATTTCTCTTTATGTTCTTCATTTCATTTAACAGACTGTGTTTCATCTGCCAAATAATTGGAGGGCTGGTTGTGAATGAAATGAGTTGACGTTGTAGGAGAGGACCAGGTGATGAGCCCAAGGGAGGGGCAAATGCATCTTCAGTCAGTAGTGTTTTCATGCCCACAAGAGATCTAAATCCAGCCCATCTTGAATTCCTTTCTATTATAGGCTCACACTAATTTCCCTTGACCATTAGTAGTTCAGATTCTTGTAGAGTGCTTAAGCTTACAATAAATCTTTATACGCATTTGAACTGCCTGGATCTCCTGATTTTCCTGGTGCTAACAGATGTCAGAATGGACATCTTTCAGGTCATTCAACTGTGCCAGAGATCACTGGCAAATCTCAAACTACTTATGGTAGAAAACACAGTATCAATAGTAGAGACCTTCAAGTTGTAGGTTGTATAATATCTCAAGACTTAAAATGGACACCTAACATCAAAAACGTCATCAAAAAAACACAACAAAGAATGTTCTTTCTGCACCAACTCAGAAAGCTCAAACAACCCAAGGAGCTGCTGATTCAATTCTACGGAGGAATTACTGAGTCTGTCATCTGCACCTCTATAACTGTCTGGTTTGGTTCTTCAATTCAACAAGACAGACACAGACTTCAGAGAATAATTAGAAGTGCAGAAAAAAAACAATTGCTCCCAACCTGCCTTCAATCGAGGACCTGTATACTACATGAGTTAAAAAGAGGGCTGTGAAAATATCTACAGACCTCTCACATCCTGGACATAAATTGCTTCAACCTCAAAATGACACTATAGGATACTGCACATCAGAACAACTAGACACAAGGACAATTCCCCCCCTCCCATGCCATCACTCTGCTAAACAACAAATTCCCATAACACTGTCAAGCCATTTAGAAAGACAGTATTCATATTCTTCTTGTGTTTCCTAGTACCTATCTCCTTTTCTACTTATGACTATAACTTTGTTGCTTGCATCTTTATGATTTATATTGTTTTATTTAGTGTCATATGATTTACATTGATTTATTATTTAGTATCAAGAACATAGAATAACAGAGTTGGAAGGAACCTTGGAGTTCATCTAGTCCAACCCCCTGCTCTAGCAGGAGAGTCTTATCTTAGCCTCTACCTAGGATTGAACTCACAGCCTCCTGATTGTGAGGCAAGAGCACCATCTATAGGCCACTGCACTGGTATCCTTTTCCTCTCAACTATCATTAAGTATTGTGTATTATGATTTATGATGGATTTATTTTTATGATGACTATGATTATAATTTATCGCTTATAACTTTTTTATACAATGAGAGGTTATGTATCGAAGACAAATACCTTGTGTGTCCAATCACACTTGGCCAATAAAGAATCCTATCCTATCCTGTCCTGTCCTATCCTATCCTATTTTAAACAGATATAGATATAATTTGTATGCTACACACCAATCCCCTAAGTCTATCTTTCTTCTAAGGTTTGATCCTGTGTCTTTATTCAAATCACAGTCTCTCCTTGCTGGAAAGTGTTATTGGTGACTGCACATACCCGACAAAGCCATTCCAATTAATGATATCAATTCAACCACATCATATACTGTAATTTACAAATACTATGAAGAAAATGTACCAAGAAACAAGTATCTTAACATGACTAGAAGGGAAAAAAAGTTAGATCTTAAAAGAGTTCAATCAGAACCCAGATGGAATTAATAGAATCCCCCTACCACCAAAAATTATCTTCATTTTTTTTAAAAATGGAGTTTTCCAGTGGTTAAGCAGTATCAGTAATGAGGAGAGCCCCAAATTAAGCATTTATAATAATCAGTTTGTTAATTAAAGTATCAATTATGGCTACAGAAGAAAATTAAGAACTCAGTGTTAAATTGAACTTTTAATTATTTTTAAAAGGTTTACTTCTAGGAATGTTATGTCTTACATAGCCATACTTAGGCATACTTTGTATTTATTTTGAGGTCATTTGAAAAGGATAACTTTTACACATGATCTATTTTGGACTATAGCCCCCATAAGTTGCCTACAATGTGATCAAAATTGATTTAATTCGGCCTGTTGGAGTTCATATAGATTGGACTTCATGTAAAGAACTTCACATAATGGGTAACTATTATGGAGGATTGGATTGAAGGTTAGAATATTTTCAAATCTAAGGCACCATTCGACATTTTCAACTATGTACTGCTAACTTGAAGTGTTTTTCTGTAATATGTTAATTTATAAGTGAGTGGGCAAAAACAGCTTAGAACAAAAATGAGAGATAAAAAGAGTTGCACGCAAAGACATAAGGTCACTGGAAATTTTTCACCTGGATAATAGAGATGAATCTGGGGAAGTTAAGTAAGTATGATGCATTAGTTGCTTTTAATAATCTCCTAATACTGTAACAGTTTCCAGAGAGTTCATCTGTTAAGTTTATCTTGCATGTCTTAAACTCTCCCAGTGGAAATTATTAGGACTTAAATGGTGCCTATCTTTGGCTGACTCATGAGCAAAATAATATCTTTCCAGCAAAGAATCTACCGGAAGCTACTTGGACAGGAAGTCTGGAGATTACCTTGCACCAGGGTAAAATTTTAGCAAAAGGCAGTGGTGGTATTCAGCAGGTTCTGACCAGTTCTGGAGAACCGGTAGTGGAAATTTTGAGTAGTTCAGAGAAGCGGCAAATAACACCTCTGACTGGAGATTTTACAGCATTTTTCCCCTGCCACATCCACCAAGCCACACCCACAGAACTGGTAGTAAAAAAATTTGAATCCCACCACTGAGCAAATAGTTCTCTGCCGAGTTGCTGGATGGGCATGGCCATGGTGTGCATGGCCTAGTCAGTCTCTCCTGCACCATTGTGGGGGAAGGGAGCTTTTTTGCCCTACCTGGGCTCAGGAGGCTTTCCTCTGGGAGGGCAAAAACGGCCTCCCTGGGCTCCAGAGACTCTCTGGAAGTTGGAAACAGGCTCATTCCCAAACTTTCATGAGACCCATTTTTTTGTCCTCCCTGAGCCTCCGTGTGTGCCCTGCACTTACCTGCATACAAAACAGGCCACGTGGAGACTCCTGGGAGAGATGGGGTGGGCAGGGGAAGGCAGGGCAAGGCCACCCAGGAGTAGGATTTAGGGGTTCTCTAGACTGCACAGAATTTTAGCTAGGGGCTCTCTAGAACCCCTGCAAACCCCCCAGAAGCCCACCCCTACCTTGCACCTAGTTGATTGAGCAAGAAAGCAATTGTGAAAGGTTGTTAAAGCTACTATATATACTAGCCAAATGGCTGTGGATGAGGAACTCCTCTTTATCTGGAATTTAACATCCTTGGTTTTGGATGGGGTTGAATGGCCCCAGTTGGACTTGGTGCAACTCGACATTTCTTTTTACTTCTATTGGAAAATATTTTGATTTTCAGTTGAAGAAATTCCCCCTCCTATGGAAGATCTAAGTTTATAAGGAAATTGCAGAATTATCTTTTTTTCCCATTTTCTAAAATGAAAGTTGAGAATTAAATCACTAAGTCAAGGCGGGCATATAGGAGTCTAAAATGATATTTGGAGGACACAGCTATTTGATTGCTAATGTATCCTGATCCAGTATATTCTGTGAAAGCTTCTTTCTTTTTTAGTTTTTTAATCAAATAAATGGTGCTTTGTTGTGTTTTCCCCAATCTACAGCTGTGTAGAATTTGAATCTAGCATTGCAATATTAGCATTTCCTGGAGTTTTAAAATAGCTTTAATTTATAAGAAAGCAAACATTGGTTTCATTCTCACCTGCACAGGGTCATGGTGCTGCCTGAAATCAGATCTGGATCTGACCGGATGTCTCTTGAATTTGTGTCATGGTTTGTGAGACCATTTTGACTGAGTCTTCGGAAAGGCAATAGAAGGGAATACATCACTTCTCTTTGTAGCTTAAATCATTAGAAGAGAAATAACATACAAGGCAGGATTTCTAAGGAAAGAACTTTGCTAGCTATATAAGAAAATTAACTACAGCCTCTGAAAATGAGATTCTCAGACCAGTGTCTATCAAAGAAATGGAACATGAATTGAGTTACATTGAGTTACAAAAGGCAGGGAGAAATGAGGATGACCCATATTCAGCAAAAGATTTATCAACCGGGCTAGAGAGCAATTCCTAATTTGGCCTTGAGGAATATTAGTGAGGAATCTAGTCCAACCCCACCCACCCCCGCCCAAGCAGGAGACCCTACTACACCATTTCTGACAGATGGCAGTCCAATCTCTTCTTGAAAGCCTCCAGTGATGAAGCTCCACAACTTGTGAAGGCAATTTCTGTTCCATTGATTGATTGTTCTCACTGTCAGAAAATTTCTCCTTATTTCCAGGTTGAATCTCTCCTTGATCAGTTTCCATCTACTGTTCAGCTTTCAGGCTGAGCAGGGTAATTATCAAAGTTTGCCACTTCTGACCAGCGACTTGCCCCTCTGGCAAGATGTAGTTTTGCTATCTATGATTGTGAAGTTACCACGCATAGTAGCTTGGTAAACTTGGCTTCTTCTGGAAAGGAGCTTTTCCTAACTGGTGGAGCCACAATTCACTAGGAATATTCTTTAGTAGTGACTTAAAGAGTTGTCCTTCTGAGAGGCATTCCCCCTTATAACTCCTTGCTACAGGAAGCTGTTGGATTTTTAGAGAGACTGACGGGCTTTGGCAAGGTGGGAAGTGATTTAAAAAACACCAGAGTGGGATGACCAAGTGGAAAGTCTTTCCCAGGTAGCTGGATGGCAGATGATGGCACTAAAAGATCTGAAGATGATAAATTCACAGAGTTGTAAAGGGTTATTTATAACTGAGTTCTTGAATAATGGATCTGCATCCACTGATGGGATCATTGCACTCAACAGCCTAGGAATTCTCTTCAAGGAGAGAAGCAATCTGAAATTAAGAAGAAACTTCCTAACAGTGTGGAGTGTTCCATTAAGGAACAGTGAGGAGTGTTCCATTAAGCAATGGAACAGCTTGCGTTCAGATGTTTCAGGCACTTCATCACTGGAGGTTTTAAAGAACAGACTGGACAGTCCCTTGTCTGAAATGGTATAGGATCTTCTGCTTGAGCAGGGGGCTGGACTAGAAGACCTCCAAGATACCTTCCAGCTTGATTCTGATTCTGATACTCTTTTAACATGTGAAGCAGGAATGAACAAGAATGGGATCAGTGCTGTCCTGTCTTATGTTAAGCGTAAGGCAAAAGAATGGGTGTAGAAAACAAAGTTGAACCATCTGCTGCCTGCTGGAACAGACTGCATGTCGTGCTACTTGGACCTCTTTTTACTTGCCTCCCCAATCACTTCAGAACTGCTGCAAGCCTCAGGCAAAGAGGAAGAAGTAAAGTTGTTTCCTGCTGATGGAAAGGAAAGTTTGGAGAGCACCCTGACACCCTCCTCTTCTACCAAGGCATCATCTCCTTTCTGTAATATCCTGCCTACAGTAGAAGGCTCTTTTTTGCTTTGAGACAGGAGAAAAAGTGCCTACTGATACTGACACAGAGGAATTGTCTTTAGGTTGTTCCTATGATGCACTTGTCACAGGAGCTGTCTCCCTTTGTGCCACATGGTTATCAGTCAGGTGTGGAGATATCAGAGAAGAAGATGAGCTTGACTGGTATCCAAAGGTCATTTCTTGCTTTCTCTTATTCTACCTGGAATGAACTGCAGAGCAAATGGATAGATAAGAAAACACAAGAGCAGACACAGAACATGGTGGCACAGTGATTAGAATGCAATATTGCAGGCTGATTCTGCCTAATGCCAGGAGTTGATGCCAGGAGTCCATGATTCCTGCTTTATACTAATGTTTGAAGTTAGTACCTGCTTTGATTTGTAGAATTAACTTGTTTGTATGGCACATCATGTTTTATATTCAAAAGTTTTATATAATTTCTATGTGGGAGGCTCACATGGGTACAGAGTATTTCAGATGAACTGGAAAAAAATAGCTTTTTTTCTAACAGGTATTATGAGACTTCCTATTAGGAGGGTGGAGCAAGTTTAGTGCAGCGGTTTAGGCACCAGGTTACTGTTGGACAAAAATCTGGTCCAGTTCCAAGCCAGGAGAAAGACGCTGGATATAAAATGGAGGCTGGCTGCAGGAAAGAAGGTCTTTGTTTATTTGGATGCCAGAAACTTCAGTGATGGCACCATGTTTCTGGGGTGGCTAACAAAATGAATTGAGATATTTTAAACATTCTTTGGGCCTTTATGATTGAGATGCCTGTTTCTGTGTAAGAATGTGTCCTTTAATATTTTAATGGCTGTTGCCAGATTCCTATGGGGTCATGTAGGGGTTGTGGCTGGCTCTACAGGCAAAAGGGGAAATGCAAATCTTCGGTGTTTGTCTGAGCTAATCTTGTCAGCTCTGGATTGCCTAATTGTGTTGCTTATTTGGAGCCTCTTTGCTTATGAACAGATTGGGCCAGTCTTTCTGAATGGATACAAAATCTCCTTCCCTAAAGACCAACCTCTTCAAGCTGTTTTCCTATAGCAGGAAGACTGGGGCTACTTTCTGCATTTGTTAAGATTTTTCTCCACTTCTCTTTTGAGGAAAATATTATATCCTCCCTCTTTTTAATATTAAGAATTAGAAATATTTTAATATGGGAAAAGGGCCCTTCTTACACTAGAACTGGGAGACCATGGATTCTAGTAACTCCTTAGGCACAAAGCCAGCTGGGTGATCTTGGACCAGTCATTCTCTTTCAGCTCTATGAAGGAGGCCATGAAAGAAAGATTTCAACAGTCTTCTTTTTGAAATTTTACTTGAATTCCCCCCCACACCCATTCATTCTTTCAACTTAATTGGAAGATTCAAGATTCAAAGAGGGTAGAAAGGTAATCTTGATTAACAACTGCCTTTTTAGTGACTGTTTGCAGTTACAACAGTGATTAAAAAGTAACTTTCCAAACAAACCTTGCATTCAGATTTTTGCAGCTCTGCAAAGCCAAGCCAAGCTGAAATAAGGTCATAAGCACTGTTACAGTTTCACGACTTAATGACCGATTGTGATTACCAGATAAGGACTATCAATATTTTACTGATGTTCACCATCTGAGATTTGAGGGCACCTTGAGTCAATTCAAATTCCTTCAAAATCCCCCCCAAAACCCATAAGGAAAACCTCCTGTAAAGGGAAAGTGTGAAAATGTCTGCAGCAACTCCAGGTTTTTAAATGGAAATGAGCTCCTTCCCTTAAAGTTAGCAAAGACAAAGTAAAATCTGTAGAGACCCCTTTACCTTTAAGGCTAGGTCCCACTGCCCGATGGACGCAAAACGTATGCATAAAGGACACAGCGGACGAGCAAAATTTTGGGGGTGGCTCCATCCGTTGTCACAATCCGCTCGCAAAAGGTGGCGAAAATTGCATAAACAGAATGGAAAGAACGAAAAGACGGACGTGGGAAGTATGTAACGGGCGATGTTAAGCGGATGTTCATAGGAAAGCTAGTATGATTGACAGCGGAATGAAGCGGATATCACTCTCCGAAGGGATTTCCGGGGGGAATTCTAAACTGACGTATATATGCGGAAGGGGCAATGCATAGTGGATGATGCGGGATTGCATCATGACGCCTATAGGAAGCAAAGCCAGATGCCGCGATGGATGTATATCAAAGATGCAAAGCGTTTCACTCTGCATGCGGGAGTATGACTGCATCAGCTCCGCAGTATATAAAAAGATGCAGCATGCATGCAGTCAGCATTCATCGCTGCCACATACATTTAGGAGGAACACATGGTTTGTCAGTCAGGGAAAAAGAGGAAGCCTGTGCCGCTACTCATTCCAGGCACTTGCAAGAAAGGACAGAACCAGCATCCCACCGCCCTGGCCACTGACTTCTGAACCTGCTGGCTGCTGCTGCAAGCCCTCAAGCCCTGCATGCTGAAGGCCCCTGCTGCTCAAGCCCCTGAAGAGGCCCTGCTTATGCTCAAGCCCCTGAAGGCCCTGCTGCCAAGCCCCTGAAGGCCCCTGCTGCTGAAGGCCCTGCCAGACGGGAGGAAGAGGGCAAGGGAAGGAGAAGGGAGAGAGGAAACAGTACACTGTTCCGAGGAGCATGAGGATGAGGTGCTGGAAGGCTGAGGAGAACGAGTACCTCCTGGAGAAAGGGCCACAGACTCTATCGGTGACAGCCAAGAAGAAGCAGGCAGCTTGGGAGAGACAGGTAGAGAGCCTGGGTACACTGCAAGATTTAATGCTGGGATGGTGAGGCACATTGCACACTGGTATGCAAGCTACACCTCAAAAAAAATCGGGCAGGCCGCTGTCCAGCTCATTGACCAGGAGATGTACATCAGGCCAAGTGCAGTTCCTGGAGGGTGAGATCCGCCACCGCAGGAGGCAGCGCCTCTGACACCTCTCTCCCTCAGACAGCCCCACGACAGCTAGTCCTCTTCCAGCCAGGAGCCAGTGAGCCTGTCGAGGCAGTGTCTTCAGAGGGCCCCACGCAGAGACCCCCCCGACAGCTGCACCCCCATGCGGCAGACTTGGAGGATCCCCCTCTCACAAATGAGGAAGAAGTCAGCAGCGCACCAGAGGCCAACCCACCCCCACCCCCACGCTCCAGGGATGCCAGGAGAGGAGGCATGACTCCGAGGGCCAGAACCACAGTGTCCTTTGAGATCAGGGAAACAATGAAGACCAAGCACAGAAATTCTCTCTCAGCATGGTCCACTGACAGAGGATTCCTCGGCCGCAACACCTTCAATCACCTACGTGAGCCACACCCTCAGGGCTGGGCCGAGGCCCAGTACCAGGTTGATGAAAGGACTAAGGCTTATAACAGCACTTCGCACAACCTCAAGGCCCAGCTGAACCTGCTCCTACCCAGTCCAGGTCTGCTCCTCCACCCCAGGCGATGTCACAGCCCTTCCATGGCTTTCAACGCCCCTTCACAATACCAAGGCCACAACTAATAGGACTTCCCACAGCAAAACAGACCTTCCCAGTCCAGGTCCAGGTTCATCGCACGCCAACAGACTCCAGTCCTCACCCAGCTGCAGACCAGACACCCCCAGTACACTCCTCCTTCCTCCACCCCAACAGCCAGCCGTCAACGGACAAATCTGTCATCAGTATTGCGGCCTCACATCTCAGAGTTCTTGATGAGGGGCCTCTCAACCTCAAACAGGACTGAGTCAAGCTCTCGAAAGTTCCTGAAACACACCATCCCTGTTGTACTCTCGGGGCCAAAGCACCACAATGTGCTTCAGACCAGCACTCAAGGCACAGCCACCTTCACAGTCCCTGCCCACTTAACACGCTGAGACCATGGAACATGACTCAGAGTGACTGAGGAAAGTGTCAGAGACTGAGTTGTACTGTTCAGTTTATCTTCTGCTAAATTCAGCTTACTTGGGTTCATTTTGCTTATTTTAATAAAGTCACCATAAAGTTCACCTAACAGACAGTTAATATAGGTTATCTTTGCTTGAGACACTTGGTTCATTTTCTTTTACTTAATAAAGTGTTAGTGAAAACTTTGAAAAAAATGGTAAGCCTTTTGCATCTTGTGGGATAAGTAAAGGATAGTGATGGTGGATTAGATAAACCTCAGTGCAAGCAGTATGGACTGTATGGTCCCACCATCCCAGCTGCCACACATATGGACCTTTATTTATCAATAAACAATTTATCATTGATCAACACATTTAAAATAAAACAAAGCCTTTATTAATGCCCTATTCCATTGTAGACCAACCTCAACATACCAGTGGACAATCTCATCAGTGTATGCGAACAGGGCTCAACAAAGCATCAATTAATCATCTATCATCCACTGCTCCAGCATGGGGTTGGCACCGTGTCTCAGTAGGTTGTGCTGCTTCTTTCCTTCACGTGAAGCTCTGTTGGGGCCTTGTACATTCCATAGTGGTCTATCTGTTACGTCCTTGCCTCATTCCCCAGGCTCCATGTTCGCCATTCCCTTTGTTGACGCCGAGCTCACCCAAGTCCTGTTCCTGTAACACTGGTAGCAAGGCTCGCACATAGCGATGAGATGCAGAGCAGCAAGCTTCCACGATGCTCCTCATAGTAGTTGGCTCATGCTCGCAAGGTGGTGGAGAAGTTCTGGAACCTGTTTTGGCCAGGAGTCGCCAAAGGCGTTCTCCACCACCCATCTTGCTCTGGATAGTCTGTAGTTGAAGATCCTCTCTTCACGGGTGAGGTATCTTGAACTGTACGGCTTCATGAGGTAAGTTCTGAAGAGAGAAGGCGTCATCACCACCGTGATGAAGTAGGGGCACATCTTCTGTATCATTGGGTAGGGGGTCTGAATCTGGAAAACCATGATGAGGTTGCGTTCCAGCATCCTTGAGTCACTAAGCGTTGTATACCTGGCTACTTGAAGCTGACCTGTTGCTGAAAGCATCGATGTAGATGAACTTGTAGTCAGCATCAACCATGCGAAGAGGATGATACTGAAGGAAGCCCTTGTAGTTGAATAAGTGGACCCTGAGTTGTTGGAGCTTTGCAGGCCACGTGCTTCCCATCTATTGGCTCAATGGTGTGGGGAAAGTTCCACCTGCTGATACCACTCTTCTGCAAGTTTTCTCCAGCCTTGTTCAGTGGTGGGGCACTTGAGGAGCTCCTCCACGTATTCTTCGATGATGGCCTGCACCACTTCTTTGACACTTGCTGATGCTGTTGTGTTGGCACCTTCACACGCATACTGGATATTTCTGGTGTGTTTCCAGAGGCCAAGGTGGTGCAGAGTCCAGTGCCACCTTCAGTCCAGGGTCTAGGTTGGCACAGAAGTTGATGCTAGGCTTGGGTCAACCTGGGTCTCAAACGCTCTACAAGATTGTCAAACATGGCTGGGGGCATCCTCATGAAGTGCTGGAATGCACGAGGGGCTTCATTCCTCAGCTCACCATCAACTGGTCATAGAGTCCAAACTCCATTCTTCTCACGATCCATCTCGGACCAACCCAGCTCTTGGACGTCTCCTTCTTCTCCTTCTGTATAAAAGGTGAAACAGTCTGACATGGTTTTGATTTCTGGTGATGAATATTGCAGCTACCATACGGACTGCGTCATGATCCATGGTGGAGAAACAATTGATGATGTGGAAGACCAAGACCAAGGGTGAAGAGATCTGTACACCACAGCTGCTGGACTCAAAATGAGATCCAGATGATTTTCTCCCCTTTTTATAGAAATATCGGTAGTCTGCTATGGGCCTTCTAAATATTCTAGACATACTGCAGACATTCCTAAATATCGAGATATATCCCAGATACAACCATTTTTTGTCCGTTTTGAATACTTTTTGCGAGAATGTCATATGCTTACATCCTTTCTATTCCGTGCTCCTAACGCTGTTTAGACGTTCTGTGCGCCTTTCGTGTTCCTCCCTCTTTCCATTTTCAAGCTGCAGCGGATGTGGAGTTCGAGGGGATGGCCAGAGGATGCAGAGAGGATACAGCGGACGTTTAATGCTGATAAACAGATATAGAGCGTTTTGTTGCCCGTATATGTCATGGATGTTACATCGTACGTGGCGGAAAGCTCATCTGCTCACAAAGTTTTGTGCAGCTCAAACTTCTTGCACGGATGAAATCTCAGTGGACGGATGCTGGAGGGATAGAGCATATGAAACACGTATGCAGTGAGTACATAACTGATGGATAGCGTTTTCCAATGGATGGCAAGCTTTTTTTAACGTTTTACATCCTCTTTGCATCCGTTTATGCAGTGGGACAGGGGCTTTACCTGTACTCCAGGTTCTGACAGAATGGCATGAAAAATACCACAGAGTGGTGATTCTTTAAAGGACTTTAACCCTGCCTGGTTTCAGTTAAGTGTCTTGAAGGGTAAATATACTTTTCCCCTGAAGATTCTTCAGCATCTCTTTGAAAGCAGAGATAAGGAAAGGGTGGAAAAGGAGTCTTCAGATTGCCAGCAAAGGGTCCAAATTCTCCTAAACCAGTGTAGAATATGTCATATCCCAATTTAAAATAAAATAAAAATATTTAAGAAGCCTTTGAAAAAGTAAACCAAAAGTTATCTGAGGTTTTGCTTGACAGTGAAGAATGGCCACTGACTTGTCCTTATGTGGATGATGCCTTATTTCTCTGATAGCTGGGTTTGCCTGGGTGCTGGAGAAGTCATCTTAGCTGGTTAGTTATCATAGCTGGAAAAGCCCCCTTTATAAATGGCAGGACTTGGTTGTGTCAGGATTATTGCTGGATGGCAACATGTTGTGCACAGACTGCAAAATCAAGTAGGTACAAGGTGTACACTACACATACCTAGTACAGAATACGAGGAATCTTCTTATACTTCCATTGTTAAAAACAAACAAACATGCATGGTCCAATACCTGAAAGTAGCAGCTTCACATCTACACCCTTATTGCAGATGACAACATATCTGCAGTCGCACAGAAGTATGCTTAAACTAAGATTCTATACAAGACTGATTGGCTTTGAGCACATAGTCAGAGTGCTGAGACCAAAGTTGATTTCCCAGTTGGGCTGGCCAAAGTGATGCAGAATTACAGGAATTCTTTGGCAGAAGAAAGAGCACAGTGATTAGCAATCTAAAAAAAAGTTGTGAGCTGAGAAAGTGAATGAAGCCCAAAGCCACTCTCAGAGAACACTGGGAGGCAGAGAGTTTAATGAGACGGTAAAGCTCATTGGCTGGCTATTCGTGTCAAAAGGCCCATTACCTCATTTAACACCCTTCCCCAACATTTTTTATACCTCAAAGTGAAATTGCCAAATTGTATATTGTAAGGAAATCACCAAAATGCCTTAGATTTGGAAAATGTTTCAAAACTCTCTGACTTGATTTTCTGCTTCAGAAGTGGCTAGTATTTTCCAATACGCAAAGGGTGCACCAGTGGAGTGATTCAAACGAAGCTTCACTGAATCAAAACACCCCTTCAAAGCTTTCCTTGAATGCACAACAAAACCTTCACTGAGACAATTGGTAGTTGGAAATATAGAATTGAAATCTCTCCACAGCTGATGAAATCTTGGCATTTCTGTGCTACCAAAGCATTTGGCAAGGTTTCCCGTGATGCCCTTGTTAATATTAGATGCTGTTTCTATCCGATGGATCAAGGTAGGTGAAGTGACTCTTGTCAGATAATGAACACCTCTGGGTCACTTTAGAAGGAGACATTCTGTGGAGCTCTGTCCTAGGTCCTACATATTTGCTTTATCAATAAATGTGGATATAGCAAAGTTACCTGGAGAAATCCATCCTTTATTCTTTCCCACTTTGGATATTCTTTGAGTCACGCCTTTAATCTTTGTCATCTGTGGCTCCTGGGAGGATATGAAGTGAGGAACAGTTTATGCTGTTAGTTCAGGCAGAATGCAATACTCTTTGAGTTTGTCAACAGACAAGGCTTGTAAACCAAATTAATTTAAGGGCAGGATGACTTTTCCTCTAAGACAGACTGGGGAGTTCTGGGAGTTGAAATCCACACTGTTAAAATTGCCAAGATTGGCAATACAAATTTTTAAAAAAATTAAAAACGTTGCCAAAGTTGGACACTCCTGCTCTAAGGAATCCAACAGTGGTTGCTAAAGTTCAAATAGATGCAAAGCAGTATTTCACTTTTGTTTATTCTCCCTTTCTGAATTGTGGTTTTGAACTTTTTTTTTTTTTTGCATTTGTGGTTGGCAAATTCCTGAGAGCCTCTACAACTACAGTCAAAACAATAATGAATCTTTGCCAAGCTGACTCCATATTTCTGAAGTGATTACATGAGTGTCTGGTGAAGTCTTTTCAAAAGGATGTGTTTTAAAGCCAAACTGGAACAGACTCTTTTCTCTCCCAAGCCCCCACTGATAAAAAGCAAAGATTCAAAACTTCTTCATGTAAAAGAGGTGCTAAAGGAAATCTGGCAGAGTTGTTTTTGTTCTGGATGAATAACAATGCTCTCACTGAGAGAGTTTAATTACAGAGAAAGATTTGTAAGGAAGTCCTATCTCTGAAGTCCTTCACAGAGCATTCTGGTTTAATTTCATTTTTTTTCTCTTCTAACCTGATCACCTTGTTATTACATCTGTGTCCCTCCTGACTAGGGAAGGCTTCCGGGAAGGGAACATGTAATTGAATCCATGCTGTGGTATCTACTTTATTTGTTAATTAAATTTATGTGCCACCCATCTCCCATATAAGGTGACTCTGGGCAACATACACATTTAATGAATGAATGAATGAATGAATAAATAAAAAAAATTATTGAGAAAGGCGATGGTCCCTACAGCCTTGGAGGAGGCAATGGTGCATCCTCATGAGCCCTGCCTGTGGAGCTTAGGAATGGGGACACAATGTTGTAATGATTTTTCTCTTTGATTGGGTCCTATCGGTGTTGGTCGGGAAGGAAAGATCAAAGAGATGATATCAGTGTATGGAGTGTCTCTCTCCCCTTTTGTTAACATCTACAGAAAGGAATTGGGTGAGGTAATCTGTCAGTCTGGGACATAGTAATATGCAGATGATATCCAGCATGTATTTGAACCCCAGACCATTTAGGGGATGCCTCTCAAGGTTTTAATGTAGGGGTGTCAAACTCAATGTCATTGAGGGCTGCATCAGGGTTGTGCTTGACCTCAGGAAGAGGGGTCGTGGCCAGGGTGGAGTGGCCTGTGTGACATTAATTGTGTCAGGGACACTTGTGGTTTCCAAGTGCTAAGGCACGACTTCCCTCAGACCCTCTCTCACTCTCATTATAATCTTCCTTCCTTCCTTCCTTCCTTCCTTCCTTCCTTCCTTCCTTCCTTCCTTCCTTCCTTCCTTCCCTTCTTCCCTCTTCCTTCTCTTTTCTTCTTCCTTCCCCTCTTTCCTTATTTTTCCTTCTTTGCTCTCTTCTTTTTTCCCCTTTCCCTTCCTCTTTTCCTATCCCTTCTAGGATGCTCAAAGGCAAAAGGGGAAACATTTCTCCTTTTGTTTTGTTTTGCTGTTAGTTTGTTTTGTTTGCCTGTAAACTGGCCCTTTGCTGTTTCCAAGGTGCCCCCCCCCGCCAGATATAAGCATCCATAGTCTGGATCCAGCCCATGGGACTTGAATTTGACACCCCTATTTTAATGGAATGCCTAGAGGTGCGATAGTGTCAAGACAATTTTCATTGCATTTGTAAATGACCGTTGGGAGGCTTGAGATGTGTTGCATGGTGTGGAGTTCCAGCTCTGGCCTCCTTATGTGGGTGCCTCATAGTTCAACTTTCTCCCGACTCCCATCTAATAATATAGCCCATTCTGATCCTGATCTAGTTATCCAGGATCAGCTGAGGTTGGCTGGATGCAGCCACCTATGTGACAAAAGAAGAAAGAAAGGCAATAAATGAAATTACTTGTGCAGACTTCCCCAGCCTGGGCTGATCAAAAAGAGAAGAGATAGTGAACATTTATATTTTACCAGGAAACAAACATTTTAATGTAAAAACAATGAATTGGGTAGCTGAAGACCTTCCTTGCTTTGTTTTCTTATCATCAATTAGACTGGGAAGATCTTCAAAAAATATCCTTCTGACAACCTCTGGCCACCAAATACAGGCCCCCCTTCTCAAAAGGAGGATGTGATGGTCACCAACTAAACATTATCAAAGCTAAAACTTAACACCTGTAATAAGGATGTGTGTTGGAATGGCTTATGCACCTGTAGGACACCATATTAATCTTTCGTGGAGCTTGTTTGGGTTTGCCTAGTATGCTGTATAAATCCAAGTACTGTGATCTGTAAACCTTGCTGTTGTTCTGACCCAAACCCTTTTCCAATAAAACAAACAATAACCAAATAGAACAGAAACCTTTTAATGAGTTTTACAAATCCCCGGTTAAAAGGCTGCTGCAAACTAATTAATTTTGATAAGCACAAACCTTGCCAAAACTTTAGAGACTGCCAAGAGTCACAGATAAGAAATATTTCACAAGAGTCTTCAAATACCAACTTAAGATACTCTAATGTCCACGAGGCTGTGTTTCAAAACATCTTTGCTTCCTGCAAAGAATGTTTGCTTCACAGCTGGCTTTTATCTTCTTGAAAGAAGGGCCATTACTTTGCAGCCTTTCTCCTGAGTCTCCGGTGCTGTTGCAGCTGCTCTTTCCTGCAAGCAACCCTGTGCACTTGGCACAGGCTCCTCGGGAACAACCTCATCGCTGCTGCCAGCCCTGACAATCTCTGGAGGCAACAGTCCACTTCCTAAGGGTCCTGGCCCCTCAACTAAGTCCTCGCTTTCCTCAGCTGTCCGCACGTCCTGCCAGCTAACCACAACATCTATGTGGTTTATAGCAATGTGTGAACCAAGCCAATGGTAAATATATTTAAGAAAAGAAGGCTAAAGATACCATCTATTTGTATTATGTGCAAATCAGTGATTACAGAGTACCAATAAAAACTCAGCTTACAAGTTTCAGGGCCATGTCCTTGCAGAAAAGACTGTCAGAAATGATTTTAAATATTGTTTTGCACAAATCAGGTGGCACTGCAGGATGTGAATCTTCTCCTTTCCTTTGGCTTTCCCTTGTGTTCAGTATTAGGCTTTTCAAAGCTGTTTTTTTTTTTTT
>BHFT01004860.1:0-19876 GCA_004320025.1 Laticauda laticaudata
TAACAACGGATGGAACATTTTGCTTGTCCGTTGTGTCCGTTTTGCATCCGTTGGGCAGTGTGACAGGGCCTTGAAAAGATTATCACATCTGATACACTATTGCAAATTCAGCTTCAAATTTACCTATCTGAAAAAGCAGATATAGATCTAACTATTCAACAATTACAAGAATACCATAAATATTACGTAAAACAAGGATGGATTTCCAAATCCAATTTTTGTCATAAAGACTTTATTACCCCAATTGTGCCCACTTGACCTCAGAAATATCACAATATTTTACAGTTCCTTAATTCTGATGCTCTTCAAGATATATTGGGCGTCAATTTCTGTTACTTTTTTTGACAATCAATCATGGCTGAGGAGTTATGGGAATTGAAATTTGTTCATCTAGAGAATATAAGCAAGGGTGGGATTCAAATTTCTTAACCAGTTCTGTGGGCATGGTCTAATTTGTGGGTGTGGCTTGGAAGTCACATGACTGGCTGGGCGTGGCTTGTATGTAAATATTGTAAATATTTATGTAAAAATAGAATTTTTTATTTATAAAAGAGCAACTTTTACCCAAAATCAGGCAAAGTAGGCAGGCAGAATCAGTCACTCACAAATTATCTTTCTGCAATCTGCTGCCTGAGTCTGTCACATGAAATTTGCTTGCAAGCAAACTCATATTTCTAGCAAGCAAACTCACAAAATTAACTCACAACACACCATGTATGTAAATATTGATTTTTTATATATATAAAAAGAGCAACTTTTACCCAAAATCAGGCAAAGCAGGCAGACAGATTGAGCTGTTTGCAGAATCAGAGTCACTAACAGATCTACCTTTCTGAAATGTGCTGCCTGAGTCTGTACTGAAAAATGGAAGCTTCAGTTCTAAGGAAGGTTCAGCTCCATTCTCAGGCCACCCACCCCCCGCAACCCCCTGAATTCCACCCCTGACTAGGGCTCAGGGAAGCTTCCTGGGAGAAGGCAAGCAGCACTACACTGATTTAGATTAGCTAGAAAGCAAGAAATCTGACGATTTCTAAATCACACGGCACAGCTGATAGTCCGAACAGCTGATCGTCAGGGGGAAAAAACGAAAAATAGCAACTTACCAAAAATTAGGCGAAGGCACAACACAGGAAAATTATATGGCGCTCATGCAAGATAAGAAATGACTGAGTTCGGCAGGGAGGATGGGGAGGGGCCAGCCAGTGGCATGATTTTCCAGTTCTCTGAACTGCGCAGAACCGTAACAGCCAGTTCTATAGAAGTTTGAATCCCACCCCTGAATATATGGTTGAGAAAAATAAGTTTATCATAAATTAATTTACACTGGATTTTATGACCAATCAAGAAACACTTCTCAATGAATTAAATAAATAAAGTAGTAAGAAATCAAGGGAAGTTCAAACAGACCAAGTAGCAAGTACATCACAGTTCAAGATTTTTTTTTAAAAAAGTAAAGGAAATGGGAGACTGAAACTCAGCATAGTTCAACAGAAAAGAGCATATTTAGATTGGCCACAGTTCCCATTGACTTTAACCAGTGGTCATGCTAATGTTGGGATCAATTATCAACTGGAAAATTAACAATTTTCTATTCAGTGGAATTAGCATCTGCTTAAAAATACTCTTAAGTTAAATCTCCACTTAGCCTTAAGGTTTTCTGCAATCTTGGATAATTTCTTGTTCTGTTTGACTTTCAGCATGTCATACTACCACCACATGTATTTCCATAAACCTCCAGCAATTGTTTTAATTCTGTCCCTCAGTAGTCCCCAAAAGCTATCAACCTTGACACTACTTCTTCCAAATCCCCAACACAAAACCCAAAAACTGGCATCCAACCGGCACAGTGTTCTTCAGTGTTATTGCTACCTTATCTGCCAATTTGTCTCTTTAAAGGATAGTGTAATGTCTCAGTGGATGCAACACCATTCATTAGGAAAAAGTTAGAAGGCTTCAAAAAGGGGCTGAGAATTTCACAGCCTGCAGATTACTGTTTTTACTTGATGAAAACTATTCTTTCTGAAGACTCTAAATACACTTGACAGTTGTATTAGTAGTAATAATTTTATATATAGGTATATTCGTAGTAATAGTAGTTGTAGTAGTCTTTTTATTTTTAGGAGAATCAGCACATGTTTCTTTCACTTTTACAGAAAGTGAGAAATTCCCAAGAAAGGTCAGCAGCTGAATTCTGTGACAGAATTGCGCAAGTATGCATACAAAGCTCAAAATTAAGGAAGTCTACAGGGGAAGCAAAAACTATTTTTCAATGCATATTTTATGAATGCATACTTACGCAATGCTTTAAAAAACTAGAACTGGGAAGAAACAAAGGCTTAAACAGGAAGCCGCTATAAGTTTCACTGAGTGCTACTTGGAGATTGATGTGTACAGATGGTAGTGGAATACAGGAATGTTTATTTCTGCTTCTGTTCTGTGCAATCCTAGGAACTTGGAGTCATTCATGGAGTGCTTTTTTAACACATAACTTGAAATTCAGTCCAATTAAGTGAAGTCATAATTAAAAAAAAATTAAAAATGTGAATTGAAAGACTGGATTTTATTCATTGATGAAACCAATTTTTTTAAAGTTTATTCTATCTTTAAAGCTTCATATTCAAAAATAAGAACAATACTTAAAATGGTCTGAGACACGTAAGTGAATCATTAGAGCCTGTAAATCCAGAAAGACAAAAGTTTGAGTAAGCAAGGGCAAAAACTCAGCTTCCAAATCTTCTTAAAGTCCATAGGAACCACCTGGTAACAATGTAACATTAGAAACAGGATTAAAAATGTCAGGTCATTTCCATCCTTACACCAACTACAAATGGATCTAAACTTTGACTGAAATTTGGTCATTTTGCCATAGATTTTCAGAAATGTAATTTTAGGGGGCTGCAGAGGCAAATGGAATGCTGGGGTTATATGTGGTCCGGAGGCCACTACCCCTACTTAATATTAAAAGCTTGTGGCCAGTTCTGATTTCAACATTAATAACAATTATTGTGTTGTCCACAGTAAACATGCAATTCACTTCAGTATGCTAATGAGAAATTAAATAATTCTACTTCCTAACTTGTGGGACTGCCAAGATGTAAATTTACTGGATCAATCTGACTTTTCTTAGAATCCTGAAATCTCTCAGTTAAATTATGTGTAAACAGAAGCTGAAGAAGGAAGCACAAGACTTAGAATAAAGTTAGGATTTTCGTTCTATTCCCAAGATTAAAAAAAAAAAAATTAGCGAGGAAGAAACAGATCTGGATCTTTTCTGTGTTATACGCCAGTATAATTTTTAATGACAAAATCAAATATGGATTTGCAGCAGAAGATGACTTTGAAGACTGCAAGAAAAGAAATTTGGAGTTGCAACTTGCTCTTTCCCCATCCAGTGTAAAAATTTGTTGCTCAGAATGTTCAGCAGAGGATGAGCCTAGACTTGTATATATGAGCTGCATATGTAAGATTCCCCTGCTGCCCCCCCCCCCCCGCCTAGTTTTTTGGNGCCCCCCCCCCCCCAAGCCTAGTTTTTTGGAAGTGATTCATCTGGAGCTTCTAAATGGACAGAAAATAAATTTGCAGCAAGAAAAGAGAAAATGATAACAAGCTGTGAAAATACACATACAACATTCAAACAAAATGTGCCACAATCTAGATCTCTTTTGTTCCTTCTGACTTAATGAACAAAGCACTGTTTGCCAGAAAAACTTGGTAAGACTCATTTACCAATATTTAAGCTTTTAGCCAGAGGAATTTATTTCTACTTAGATCCTTGTGGGCATTTCTATCAGACAGCTGTCATTTGATAGATTTATTTTTACTAGTAGTATTAATGTTATTATTTGATATTATTGATCATGTAGGAGATGTTCCCAGTGGTTTTGCCAGCAATAAGAACTTCCATGAAAGGCTCAGCAGGCAGATTTTTGTGACAGATTCTTGTCAATGAGAGCACAAAACCAAGATTAAGCAAAGCTGTGACAGAAATTCATGAATTAAAATGGGTAATGTAGGGAAAAGGAAGCTAAGAAACTGAGGAAGTGGAAGAGAAAGCATAGGAGAAAACTGACATATTCTGTTTTCAGCAGCAAAATGTGGCAATCCATACCAACTGGCTGCTCCAAGAAGTTTAAGAAGAATGCTCAATCAATCCTTTACAAACCAAAATGGATGTTCTTCATGTCCCCCCCCCCATGAAGAAAAATACCTGCTGGGGGGGGGGAAAGAGAATCTTAATATCATGTTCCCCAAGAGTACTACTATCCTAATCACCATAATAAACACATATGCTGCAAATCAGCAATGTCTGAGAAAAAGTGAGCTATATTTGAGGTCTAGAAGGCTTATTTGAATTAAGAATCCCATGGTTTTTAAAAGATTCATACTTCCCTGTCTTTTCTGTGAAGGAAAAATATAACCCCTGAAAGGAGGAATCAAGGCTACCAAATGTGCCTGAGTCCATTTTCAACTATGCCTGAAATATGGCAAAACGGAAAACTGAAATTTGGAATTCAAGTCTGCTTAGGGCAGAGCACAGCAGAAAGGAGATGACCTTGAAGAACCCCTGGAAGCATGTTCTCATGCAGGCATTAAGATACCCTGTCTCTAAATTAGCAGAAACTACTGAAATATGGTATGGCAAGGTAACAATCTTCATTGCATACAAGGATGAAGTCACTTGAAGTTGCTTCCTTTCTCTCAATATAAGAATCAATCCCTTCTCAACTCACTATTGTGTAAATCCAGTGCTTTTCCCCCCACCTTTTTCACAGCTTAAAGGACATATTGCTTTGGGCTTTTCAAGCCTAATGCTAGATGGATGTTGGTTGTTGCATGACATTTCTCGGAAATGTCCTATGTAATTCCATACGTATACTCATGTCAAATAGAGATCAATGTCCCGATGAAAGTGCCTTGATGCTAATTTTATTGAGATCATGTTAATGCAAAACAAAGGCAAGATACCAGTATTCTTAATGCAAAGTATCAGATTTCAGCATCTTCATTATTTAGAATGTCTATGGACCCCATATTGGGCCCACAGATATTCTTTGAAATTCAACATGATGGATGGTTCCAGCCCAGCATGCTCTATCCTCTGCAGCCAGAAAAAAAGGCAAGTAACCCTTCCCAAACGCATACCAATCTGTAATGATAGGCAATATGGGAAGCGGGGGTTAGTTTGCATTTCTAGTAAATGAGCATTCTGTGACTTGTCATGCTCATTACTGCAGCTACTTTGTAAGAGTACAACACCACCAAATGCGCTTTAAATAATCTCACTCCAGCAAGTCAGAGTGTTATTCTTAAAACAAAATCTGCAGAGTAAAGAAATGATAATTCTTAGCATCATGTAAAAACTGCAATTGTCTAGCAATATTGCCCCCTCTCCAAAACCAAACAACACTTAAAAACAAACAATTAGGTTAATGTGATACCACTATATAGGCCTAACAAAGAGGAGAATCAATTCAAGTGTCTCTGTGAAAAAGGTATTGCTATTATCAAGACCAACCTGGAGTAGGAAAACTGTAAAAGCTGTTGCATTCTGGATGCAGAAAGTGTACAGAAGCTCCCAGAATGTAGAATGATACACTTAGCAATGCTAAAACGACACTACTTCCAGGGTTAATAATCTTTTAGCTGATGATTTGTATGCATTTATGAGCACTAGTGAATGACCTTCAAGAATACCTGTAAGACACTGAGAAGATGCATTAAGGAAACAGAAGTCCTTTCTTTCCAGAAATACAGCTGTTCACATTACTGAATAGCAAATTAGGAAACAGAAGAAACTGATATCTCAATTCAAAAATGTAGGACCAGCAGATGTATTTGAGGAGACTCAAGTATTGAGGTTCCTTCAAGCAGTCATATATGGAATCCTGTCCTACGAAACCATCCACATCCCATCCTTTCTTTCCAATATATTTGCTTAAGGACTGCAAGCAAAGAGTTCTTTAAGTGAAATGCATCTGGACCAATATTTCTGCTGCTCTTTGAAATAAAATTGTCAACAGCAACAGAATTCCATTGACCAGATGAAAGCTCCAGGAATCCCAAAATACTGTGCATACTTCAATAGCAGAAGTTGTTTCAATAAAAGATTATCCCCCAATGAATTTTCCTGCTCCCAGCAGGCCCTATAACGTGTGCCAGACATGAAAACATAGGTTGTTCCATTACCCTAGATACATTATTCAAAGCGGCAAAATGAAATGATATAGCCACCACTGTAAGTGGAAATAACACAAGAATGAATCCCTTACAAAGGAAATCTACTTCACCAATGGTTTTACATAAACAGCTCTTGTTTATGAAGCCAGGTTTCATTACAGGCAGGAGAAATGTTATCTTTTTGTAGACAAGCTAAATTGAACTACTGTACAATAGGCCTGCGTGACACAGCAATATTACAAAGTCAGTCAACAATTCTTGTTTATTCTTAATATACAAAACACTATCCAATTCAGAGTTAATGAATGGCAAGGATGATGCTTATTCATTGAGGATGGCTTGGAGCAATAAGATTACTAAACCTCCATAATGCCATTGATGCTTCAATACAGTCCTTTTTTTCAGGACATCATGAAAAAGGTTAAAAGGAGAAGCCAAACTCAGTATCTGAATGTGTACATGGGAAATCATAAACCTGGCAATATTTTAATTTAGGACTGCAATCTTATGCATGCTTACTTATTATTATTAAACCCTTAGAAAATGATCTTAATAGCATTAGATCCCAGAGAAAAGAAAAACTGAGACTCGTTATAAAAACAAGCTATTTAATCAGTTATTTTGTAAACTACATTGTAGATTCAACATAGCTCCAAAGTCCTTAAGTCTGTTCAGTAAAAGCAAACAATTTTGGGCCACTATTATCCCCAAACCCACAGCAAAACCTGCAACTTGGCTTTTCGCAATCCAAACATTTCATTGTTCTAAGAATGGAAAGCCATGTAAGAACAGGATTTAAGTATAAGTTTAAATAAGAGAAGCATGCAACAATATCTGCACATAAATCTACTTTATCTGCTGATAATTTGCAAGCCAAAGTTGTTTGTTTAGAGGGGTTTTTAGGAGTGGGGGGGTTAACATAAAAGTTCCAAGAACATGAAACAATTATTCATTAACAATGCTTCATCAAGTAGCAATGTATACAGAGGATGGGGGAGAGGGCCATTGTATGCCAGTATTCACATATATTTGTCTTTGCAGAAAGGGAACTCTTTTGGATAAATTTCTTGATATGATATTCCTGAGTCAGCTTATATAAAATCAAATTATAGGGCAATTAGAACAATTCATCAAAATTTGACCAAGGTGCATTGAAAAGATAGCAACAACAGAATAATCAATACATATAATTAATAACTGCACACAGTATCCCATGCTGAACAAGTCTAACGAATGGGAAAAAGTGGGGAGAAATAAATGGGCTGTACAGCAGAGATAAGACAAATATGCTTTGTTCTGCTTCCCAAGACTGCCTACTCACTGGAAGGATTATAGAGAATACGGCCTATATATATGGACAGCACACATGAACATAAAACCGTATGGCACTAGAGGAGCTGTGTTTGAGAGCAAGGCTCTAAAAAGTAGGAGGAATTAATGACTTACGATAGGATGCCAAGCAAACAATAAATCTTTAAACATGATAGTAAGGAAATAGAAGCACTTCAGATGATTTAACGAATAACACCCATCATGGAAGAGAAAAATTGAACTACTTCATAAGGCAGTCCAAAAGATACTGCATACATACATACATGCACACACACATACATGCATATATACATACATACATGCATGCATGCATACATGAATACATATATACATAAAGTACATACATACAGATAACCTTTAAGTTAAATGACTGTAGATGGAAGCAATTTGTGCATGAATTGTGGACGACTAGAATATAACAGGGTGGAACGTTTTTTCGCTGGATTTTTTTATGTATACCCGAAAACCTTGGCAATCCAGGTAAAAGGAAACCATAATGAGAAGATGAAAGGTGTTTTAAGAATTAATGTGGCTATGAGAAAAAGATATGTCTCTAGGACAGGAATAAAGGATGCTTAAGAAGATTAATGCCATTTAAAAGGAAAATGGGGTGGGGGGAAAAGACATGGGAAGAATCCAGCAGGAATGGGGTAAATGCACGAATGATCAACAGGACAACCTAAAAGAAAAGTTACTTAGCTAAAAAGCACAGGTATAAAATAACTAATTACAACAAGAATTCTGTGCATTTCTATGAATTAAGCCTGGTATTCATTAACTGGATAGGAATGGATAATAGAGAAGAGCTATTACAATCAGCAGACATGTACAAAGACAGCAGCCAATATTCCCCCCCCCCAAAAAAAAGTAAAACAAAAGTGTGTAAAAGATANGACAGCAGCCAATATTCCCCCCCCCCAAAAAAAAAGTAAAACAAAAGTGTGTAAAAGATATAAAGGAATCTGGCAAGAGGCCATTCTTAGTGTTTCTTCTATATGTGCCATAATGCAGAAAAATAAGGATAGCTTTGAGAATGAAAAGGGTTAACACCGTCAATGGTTAACAATGGAAAGCTTTATTGTTGACAAAGACCCAGATTTGGAGAAATAAGATTCATATCTTATTGATGTACACATGCGTGAAACCCCAAATCAAATGAAGGGAACTTGTTAAAATGTGCAAAATGAGGTAGACAAGAGGTAGCATTTCACATCTAAAGTAAAGAAAAAACAACCTTCAGCTACTCGTTTTCCTGAAAGCTCTTAAATGGGACCCTGAACTTCTGCCCCTTATTCTGGGTGAATGGAGACTGACTGTAATGGACATACATTCCACACATTCTCAGGATCCCTGTCTGCTACAGTAAGATTGATGAGGTACACACTAAACCTCTGAGAGAAAATGAGTTAAAATCTCAGGGAAATCCGACAAAGTATATGAGGAAAGCCAGTTCCAGAGTGTCTAAAGCAGGAAAGAAGAGTTCCAGCAGAAGGCAATTTGTGCATGAATTGTGGATGACTAGAATATATGGAAAAGAAAGGGTTATGGGGTCAATGAGCACAATATAGAGAAAGGCAGGCCACGTATGTGGGATTGATACAATTCCTTCTGCCTTCGTTCCTTTCAAAGGCTTAGCAGCTGCATGAAACACAGACATTCCATAGGTGCAACTCCCCCCCCCTTTCTTCCACAAGCAAAGAAGAGGAATGAGGGGGCCTACTACTACTGTGTCTCACAAATGGGCAAGAAGAGAGGAAACAGGCACCAACTGCACTGAACACCAAGTCTCAGGACTAAGTTGCACGCAGAGGAGGAGTGGGGGGAAAAATGAGAATGGAACAGGGACCTAGGTAAGTAGAGAAATAGTTCAACCTTTGATTCTGAGCTTGACCACAAAAGCAGCCAGCAGTGAGAGTGAGTCACAACAGTGCAGTAAATGCCAAGCAAATTGCAAACTAAGGCTTTGGCTGGAAGAGTCAGGGACCAGTTGGGCTAACTGTATCTCTCCCTCAACCATCAGCCTGCTGTGCAAAGTAGTCGGCATAAGTCAGCTATGGAAACTGCCAAGCTTGGAGAGATTCAACAAGAAGCTCCTGGCATTGGGTGACTTGTGAAGTACAGGTAGTAGTCCGAGTATCAGATGAGCAAAGGGAACTCCAAAGGGAACACTCCACACAACACCCAGGCTCAGAGAAGCCTGAAGCTCGCTGGCTGACCTTGGGCTGTACCGCTGCCTCTAGCCCACCTAACAGGGTTGTAGTGAAGAAACACAGAGGTCCGCAGGTGGGGAGAACTATCAAGAAGACATGGAGAAGACATGGACGCGATGGGGGGAAGGGGGAAGAGATCACTGCGCGAAAGAGCCTCCCCTTCCCGTCTCACCTGGGAGGTTTGACCGCGGCGCTCTCTCGCTTGTCCAGGACGCCGGGCACGCAGTTGGTGAGCTCGGTCCAGTCGGCGTGAAGCCCGCAGCTCCAGCCCGTGGAGAAGCGCGAGAAGAGCCAGGTCTCCCGGCGGTTGGGCCGGTAGCAGGTGCATTTTTTCTGCCCGGGCCGGCAGTCGCAGGGGACCTCGAGGCGCACGTTTTGCACCAGGTGGCGGCCAAAGGTGGTGCCGCCCGTCTTCTGGATGTGCAGGAAGACGATCACGTCGTCGCCCTTCATGTCGAAGGCCAGCTGGCGCTCCAACTCCCGCACGGGGAAGTAGTACTTCTTGACGTAGTGCGGGTCCGGAGTGGGGAAGAGGTCCAGCTCATCCTGGTACGAGCGGCCGCTCGGCGAGCCCAGACTCAGCCCCGGCCCCACATACTGGTACAGGATGAGCATGAAACACACCGACCCCGCCACGATCAGCAGGAACTTGCTGTTCCTTTCAACCATGGTCCTTCCAGCGCGCTTCATATGCCACCATCTCCCGGCAATGGGGCGGCGGCGGCGGCTGTTCCTGGGGGGGTTGGCAGCGGCGCCGAAATACGCTCCCCTTGTCTCGGCTTCGCTTCACGCGCCAGCGCCGGCAACCCAACCGGCGCCTCCCTCTGCAAGAAGCGGGGATTCCCTGCCCCTCTCCTTCTTTGCCTCTTCTCCTTCAGCCAGATCGGCAAGAGCGGGGGAGGCGGAGACGGGGGAGGCGGGCGCGTACAGCGCGGTTCCCAAAGCGACCCCCTCCCCCGGTTCCGCCTCCCTCGCAGCCCCGTCCCGCCTCTGCCGCGGCGGGACTTTGCTTCCCCTTTCTTCACTCCGTCGGCTCCAATCAAGCCAGCCGATCGGCTCACACGATCCGCGAAGCCGCCCGCTCGCTCGAGCCCTTCCTGCCTGGCTTCCTCCTGCCAAGCCCCACCGTGATCTGAGCCCAGCATGCACAGCGCCGTCCGCACTCACTTCGCGAAGCAGCTCCGAGCGCGCCCTGGAGACGGGGAGAGCAGTCGCGGCGGCGGCGGCGGCCAACGCAGGCACGCCGCAAAGGCAGCAGATCTGCAGGCGCCCAAGTTGCAAGCGCCCGCCCGTAGAAATTTTGGCCGTGCGCGCTGCTGCGGCGGCGATGTTTTGGGGACTTCTCCACTTCCTCTTTTACATAAGCAAAGCCGACCAATGGGGAAGCGCGGTTACCGATCTTCACCTTCAAGAGCAACGATATCCCTTGAATTCAGAGCTGGCGATCTGATCTCGCTTCTCCCCCTCCGCTCCAGATCCGGGAGAAAGGAAGGCACCGCCTGTTCTTCAGTCGCGAAATCTATTTTGCTCGCTTTTCTGATGAAAGGAAGATCCCACCCCGGGACCCAGGTTCGACAGTGTTATCTTCTCGGGTTGCCCTCCTCCTTCTCAAGAGCTTTTGAACAATTGCGCGATTCTTCAACAGGTGCTGCTTTTCCCTGGCATGAAACTGAACGATGAATCAAAAGAGACCCGAAAGTCAATTACCGCAGTCATCTTTATCTGAAAATTTATATGTCGTTCTTCATGACAAGCCCAGGAATTGGTTGACAGTCCGATGCACAATAATGCAGTACAAAACTCTTAGTTCCTAAAAACAAAACAAAACAAAAAAACAAAAACAAATCGCAACATTTAGATAAGCAGTTTCACTTTAAAAGTTAGAATATTATCTTCAACAAGACAAAGAATGATGTTTTAATACTGTTAAGGATTCTGAAAAGGTTACTCTTGAAGGCTGTTTGGGAATGATCCATAAAGACACTTTCCTCTAATAATTATAATCAGCATTTTTATATCTGTACTTATGAACGGCATGATTCGATCCAGAGATCTTTCACAGACTTAACAAACGTCTTAAAAGGCTTGTTTTGCATTTTGCAGATGCCATCAAAATAAGTGATTAAATGAGAAAATTCTGAGCTCCATTATCCTTTGGACAGAATCCCACCTCATTCATTGAGTTTACTTTGTAATAGAGATACAGTTGATTGCTGGATCAGACCCATATTGAATGGTTTGAAGATTCAAACTAGAATGGCTAGTCCAAAATTATTTTGTTTGAGATGAAAAGGGAAATCTTTTTCAAACCGTGTATAAAAGCTGTAAATTATCCTGAGAAATATTCAGGATTTTTTTTTAGAGAAGCAGACTTTTCCCTGGATAGCATAAATAAGGCTATTGTGGCATCCATCTTCTCCAGTGGCTTGCTGCTTTTTCAGCCATGATCACCTGAGACAACTGCCTCATTCCAACTGATAGTAGGGCCACTTTTGGAATTTATCACTCAAAAATTAGCTTGTAATACTGCCTTCAGCTTAGTTAAAGAAGGCATATTTTCATTGCTTTAAGAATGTCTTTAAAGAAAGTGAAAGCAGAAAAAGAATGTTATGAGAAACAATTTCCCTCTTTCTTTGTCTCCCAAGTCTCTGTCTCATCCCATCAATCACAGTAATCTTTTCATTGTGATGTCACAAAGAGTTGTTCTTCTGATGTCACAAAGGCAGAATTATGAGAATGAAAAATTAATAAGGAATGCTATCTTGCAAGATGAGCAGCCATATAACTTTAATAAATATATAAATAATAAAAATGTAGAACAACTAGAATCTCATAGTAAAATAAAGTTTGAGGAAAATGTATGGTACTTCTCTTAATATGCTACACACCATTGGGAGTAAGAAGTTTACATGCATGTGGCTGTCAGTGCATGGGTTTGTACTAGACTACTTTGTAAAAAAATAGCCTTTGGTATTATTGTTGTTAAAGGCTGGAGAAGAAAGGTCTGTTTGGAGGTTTCAATAACTTCCCTACTTATTTATTTTTTTACAAGCTTCCCTCTACAAGAGGGTTGCTGCTATGTTTGGAATTAGTGTGCAGTCCTGGGGAAATGGATGAGATTCCCCAATAGTTTTGCATCCTGTAATGCCACTGTGAAGCCCTCCAAACTGTTATACAGAATGAATGGCATTTGACATCCTTCCCAGAGAAGGCCATCTTGGCTAGGAGTGCTGGGAATTTCAGGCAGCAGGTTTAGCAATGTTCTAAGAGGAAAAGATCCATGGACGCCAAATCATTTTTTTATGCCTATTATTATCAACACTGGAGACAGCCAAGTTTTTTTAATATTATTTTCCTATTGTGGGTTTATAGATGGCATCATCTGTAGCATTCTATCATACAAAAAGACTTGGTTTCAACACGTTCTAGCAAGTCCATATCGGAGTGGGGGCTGGGGAGAGAATGCCACGCCTCATCCTCTTCATGCATGAACTCCCCATAGTCTCCTATGTGAGAGGCAAAAATAGGGATAAAGGTTCAATATAACAGTCAGGCAGAAAAGAGAGGCAGAAAAATGTATGGAAGTTTACATGTCGGTCAAAAACTAATAAAAATTTACCTACTTATCTATCTACAAAAGCTTGGTATCCCTCTCTCCTTCCTTCACCCTCCCCCTCTCCCTCTCTGGCTAAAAATTGCTTTCTGTTTATATAATGGCTTGAAGGAAAATATAATAACAGTGTCAAACATTCTTCCTTTCTATTAGTACATAGGCAACTGGTAGGTTTCCTATTCAGCTTTCCTAATCATTAAATATAAAGCATATATGACCTGAGATTCCAGGGCCACATGTATCCCCCCATCCCACCCCAAGCCTCGGATACACATCAGGGGTGGGATTCTACCAGTTTGCACCTATTCACTAGAACCGGTTGTTTACACTCTGAGCAGTTCGAGAACCGGTTGTTAGAAGAAATTACTGGACTAATCCTGTAAGGAAGGCCGGAAGGAAACATTCTGGTGTTGCTTACAGAAACTGCCTCTCCGTTAACCCTTATTACGTTCTTGGCGGGACTAGACTTCCTGTCTCAGGAACGTCTCTGGAGTTTTTTTTCTCCTCCTTTGCTGGTACTTTGCTTGTGTAGAGTGACCACTCAAAGTTACAATGGCACTGAAAAAAGTGACTTATGATCATTTTTCACGACTGTTGCAGCATCTCCACAGTCATGAGAGGACAGGCGAGGAGATGCGTGCCTTGATGTGAGTGATGTTGAGTTGGCCACACTCAGCCAGTCACATGACCACTAAGCCATGCCCACCGTCTAAGCCACGCCCACAGAATCAGTTGTTAAAAATTTTTAATCCCACCCCTGGTACACATTCCCAGTCCTATGTAAACTTGCTAGAACATAGTGTTTAATATGATGGGAGAACACAATGCTAGCAAAATGAGATAAATCATAGAAACTGAAATGAATGAAACTGACATTGATTTGTTGTAATTCCACATATTTCTTCAAAGGCCAAGTGACACTTTTGCCCTGGATAGGTGCTTGTGAAGAGGAATGGTGAATTATACAACTCATCTCTTTTCAAATCAGCAAACATTAATCTTTCACAGTACTCAAATAATCACACAAAGAATGTCATATTTAATGTCATTTTCTTAAACAAACACAGAGGGTTTGTGTATGGGTATGGTACCCATTTTGTGTACCATATTTGAGAGCAATGATATCTTCATAATGAAAGAAGAAACAGTGGAGAAATGAAGCTTTATTTGCATTTGGGAGTTAGCTTTGATTTGGGGAGTGCTGGCATTTATGCACTATTTTATGTAAGTGGTTGAAATAAATGTGAGACTATAAAGAGCCACAAAGGAGATTCTGGAATTGATGTTTTGCCTTTGGTTGTAAAAGTACATAACTGGTAGAATAACCCACTGAGTATTAATTGTAAGAAAGTGTGTTTACTATAGAATGAGTTACCAACAAATAAGAAGCATGAAACCAATATGAAAATGGTTTATTTACAATATATTGATGACTGATCAAAAGGATGGAACAACCAACAAGAACTGGTTAGTTATGTGGAATAAAAATGTATCAGTACAATTTGTTGTAAGTCTTGTATTACTGCATGCAGAATTTTTGCAGTGTAAGGAAAAGGGCATTATAATAGCTAACTAATTTTATTGGTTGATTGATTATATATTCATAATCAGTTTTATATCACTGCCTATCTCAAATACTTGATCCTAGGTAATGATGTTTGTTTCCTCACAGTATTCAGTATAAGGATCATATACACATAAAGACAATTCTACAAATGTTCCATCTAAATGGGCCCAGTCTATCTACTTAAGCTTGTCCTCTTTTTAGGGGGGAAACTTGTCCTCGTTTAGCTTGTCCCCTTCAAAAGTTAAATGGCACCCCAAAGTCTTTTTCAACAGTAGTCAGGGATATTTGATATCAGAAGTTTTTGCTCATTCTTTTGGTCTCTTTCACATTTCCTAGCTTCTTGATTTTAGGTTTTCAATCTGTGTTACATGTTATTCTATCCTAAAGTATTTCATCTACTAACATTAGTATTAATATTTGCCTTGTAATAAATATAAAAAATCATAACCTTCTTTGAATTCACTACAAGAATATCATCCTTGAAATGTTCTAGTGTTAAAATTAAATAAGCTGTATGTTATTTTAGCAAGATTACTTGAGTAACTAATATGAATCAATGCTTTGATACTAATTTACTGTTAAACAGGATTCTGCTAAAAGTTAGGATCTGATCATTATATTCAGGGCAGTCTAAGGTCTAGATTATGCATTGAAAAGATACACTGTTCACTTTTTGAACCTTCATTTGTAACAGAATTTATTCTTTAATGAGATATTTTATGTTGTCCTAAAGTTCAAAGCAAAAATAAAGCTGAAGACTTGAACATCATTATAAGATTCCTAAATACTGCAGGAATGGGCAAAGATTAGAATAGATCACTAAGGTTTAGATAAGATGGATTTTTTCCTTGTGAGACCTCAACAGAGAATTGGTTGTGGCGAGAAAAAAAATAAAATTGGAGATAATAAATAGGAGAAGAATTTCTTCTTGGCCCCTACATTCTTCTGTTTCATTTTTATGAGAATTTGATATGACCTAAAGGGGTGCCAGTCCATTGAGTATCTCAAAGGATCCTTTGGACAAATAGCATAGCAGCTGTTAATAATAGCCTCATGAGCTCTCATCAATCCCAAAAGTCAGGCCCATTCTTGAAACTAAATGGCTACTTCAAGGGCTAAGAGTGGCTACCCTCTGGCTATCTACCTGAATTCTTTTGGTCCACCTCTTGGTCTAATTCTTTCTTTATAAGATATTCTATTCTATACTACATATGCTGCTTTTTCTTCTGGTTTGTTTCCACTAGCTCGTTTGAGATGTATCTGTTATTATTTATATATCACAGTTACTTCTTCTCAATATTTCCTCAATGTAGTAAGGTGTAAGTGTTAGACTACTATTTATTCCATTAAAGGAAGATGTTTGGCTACTATTTCTTCCATTACAGCAGGCAATACATTTGGATTTAGGTAGTAATATTGGTATTATAAGGATAAAGTGGAAGGATATTGTGTGTCTGGAACATAGGAGATGAACAATTGAATATGGTAAATTTGTTAAACTTGGACTCTAGGGCACGAGGTTCATCTTGGGAAACATTCATTTAAACTACCCAATAAAGTAAGGATAAATTTCTAGGAAACATATAAGCGCAGCAAATCATTCAAGATGAAAGCTTTGTAGCTATTAGCAAGAAGCTGAGCCACATGTGAACTTAAACTTAATCTGGATGAAACCCATAGCTGGAGGATTTAATTAGGTGGCTGGAAAAAATGAATTATATTTGATTCTCCTTCTTAGTTTTTCAAATTCCTAACCACTCATCTGCATGATTATTACTAAATTTGTTGACAAATACTGTTCAATACATTTACCTTCTGATTCACTCCATACATTGATTTGATTCATCTGAAGCTATGGAAGACATCAGTATGTTAAATGCTCAGAGCTTTTGGTTTGATTTGGAAAGTTGTTGTCAAAATACATGGTATTTTGTTGACAATAATCAGCAAATAAAAGTTATAGCCAGTGCACAGAAAAGGCAATAAATCTAGATATGTTATTTTATTTCGGCTTGGAGCAGCTATAACGATAGACTATAGGGATATGAGGAAAAAGTATCAGAGCAGCCTCACAGAATATTTATCCTTTTAGAACAAAGCCATACAATAGGAGAGTCCTGAAAATTGCAAATATAATTCTTAGAGCAGGATTTGTTACACTTTTCAAAACTGTGGCATAAAACTATATACAAATGTGGTACACAATGTGACAGTTCATTTTATAAAAGAAACATTGAAAACATATAGTATTCTTTTTCTTTATATTTTTATACATTTCTTATATTTTTATCTAGTGTTTTATTGCTTTTAAAGCAATGACAGAAATGGAAAAAACACAAAGATAAAAATGTATGCTTTGTCAAAGAAAATTAAAAAAACACATTGAAGGAGTGCTTTTAACAGTGAGGAATAATGTAACAAAAAATAAAAAAGTATAATGTATCATTTTAGCTGTAAATCGTTACAGGTCTATATATAGTTATTTAATGTAATTATTATCCAAGCACATTTACATTTCTAATACATTTATACAAGATTGTTATAGTTTGTATAAATGAGTCCCATTTTTTATCTTACTTATCCATACAAAGTCTATATCTGTAGACATCCTGCTATCAAGTGGCAAATGAATCCACCAAATAAATTGGGCCAAACATTTATCTTTCCAATGCTGCAATATCAACCTTTGGGCTGTGGGAAGGGCAATCCATTTACATGGCACACTTATTGTAAATCTTAATAAGATATTTGAGTTTTCACTTATTGGCATACTTAATTCATCTCTGAAGTACAAAATTGGTTAAATTGAGCCTATTTTTATATTTGATATTGGTTCTACAATTTTAAGTTATGTTGAAGGAAAGGGTAGGTGTTTTGGTGCTTTTTCACATAAAACTCACATTCTCTGTGAACTTTATTGAAAAAGTCTTTTAATTATGGTTCTTTTTCTTTTGGTTGCTTCAATATGAAGTCTTAGGCACGATGTGCCAACACTTCCTTTTCATTCATGATAAGATGCTTTTTTGCATACTGAAATATTTTCTTGGAACTTGGAATCAGTTAGTGGAACATCTTCAGGTTACAGAACATAATTCAAGGAAAATAGTTTAAGAAGGATTGCCATGGAAACCTCCAATAATTAATTCCACTTAAGTGTAATAAAATATAAATGAAATAAAAAACAGGCATCTTTTTTTTGCTATTGCTAACAATGTTTGGTTCCCCAGCATGCTTTTCCAAGGTCCAAAAAGTACATGGATATTATGAAATGGATTGTAAGCAAAAGCAAAAATGATAAAAGCAGAAGATGTTAAAATAAAATTTTCCTTGGAGCATAATGATCCTAAAGGCCCGGTCCCACTGCACTTATGGATGCAAAGAGGGTGTAAAACATTTTTAAAAGTTTGCCATTTGTTGGAAAACGCTATGAATCCGTTGTGTACTCATTGCATATGTGTTTCATACGCTCTATCCGTCGTGCAAGAAGTTTTGAGCTGCACAAAATTTTGTGAATGGATGAACTTTCCGCCGTGTACGATGTAAATCCGCGACCTACGAGCAACAAATGTTCTATATCTGTTTATCATCCGTTAAATGTCCACTGTATCCTCTCTGCATCCTCTGGGCATCCTCGCAACTCACATCCGCTGCAGCTGAAAATGGAAAGAGGGAGGAAAGAAAAGGTACATGGAACGTCTACACAGCGTTAGTAGCATGGAAATAGAAAGGATGTAAGCGTATGCATCTCGTATATAAAGTATTAAAAATGGNGAAAACGGAAAGAGGGAGGAAAGAAAAGGTACATGGAACGTCTATACATTGTTAGTAGCACGGAAATAGAAAGGATGAGCAGTGAATGGTTTGCATATATATATATGTATATGTATATCATAAAATCATTATCCTGTGTCCATTGCTTTTAGATGCTCTGGTAGCATAGTCTACAAGTTTAGGAAAACTACTCATATTACAGAGTAATTTGAAGAGGAACTGATCCTGCCAAGAAAATCTATCATGGCTGATATTTCAGGAAAATGTAGAAATTTACTGGTAACAAGCAGTAAATATCTAAAGTATACACTGAACTTGGTTCTCCACATTCCTTATCTTAAACAGACAACTGCTTAAGACTTTCATAACATTTCTTGGCTAGTGTAGCATTATATAAATAACTACAAAAATTATCAAAAAATAATGGGTGATCTTTGCCAGTCTTTGTATATAGGTGTTGAATAACATAGGAAAATGACCTAAACCATGTAGAACTCCCATAGTGTAGAAACCATCGGCAAAATCGGTGCTTTATCATTACTATTGATTGAAACTGTCCACTTAGGTATGAAAAGAACCAATAAACACAGTGTCCTCTTCCTGCTACCTGATGATAGCCAGCATGTAACCTCATTAACTACTGTAGAGAAAACAAAATGATTGTATCTCCACTATTATTTCTGAACAAACAGGACTTTCACTTCCATGGCAGTATATTGTCTATCTATCATTAGTTTATTTTCTTTGTTTGTTCTAACCCTAAATCTTGTTTTAAAGATCACCACTTAATTTCATTTCATCTATGAACATCTTCCTCCCCCTCTTTTTCCCTCATATATTTCCTAATTTGCTTTCATAGTATTTTTCTCTGACCTGTGCTTCTTCTTTTATAACCTCAATTTTTACATAGGCTATAGTATTATAAGTTTACAAAATGAATATTTTCCAGAACAATGAAAATGAAATCATTCACATTTTAAGCTGTAACTTTTGGAAGGCAACTTAAAATGATACATAGATCTGGCTGTACCCATTGCCTGCTCCTGTTCATCCTTTTGCCTGCATAAAACAGCTACAATATTTCATTATATCCAATTTTGCCTTTGTTTATGTTAAATAACTCTAAATAACACTGGGCAACAAATATTTTTATTCCTCAATATTTTGGAGTTATATCTTATAGATTTTGGCTGCTAATTATTAAAA
>BHFT01004862.1:0-19867 GCA_004320025.1 Laticauda laticaudata
CTACTGAGTTTTGAGACACACTTCCTTATTCAATTCAATGGGCCATCCAACATGGCTTCGGTTCTGCTCACAAATGGGAGCAAAAAGACACTCATATAATAGCTTTGTTTTTCTTTTTTGCCATTAAAATCTCTTAATAAATTTAGTACTTTTAAAGACTGAGATAGGGATAACTCATTCAAAGAGGGATGTAGGTGTGAAAGAAAGAGACAGGCCTCCTAATAGAAAGGTCTTATGCTATAGCATTATTGATGATCATCAGTAATTAACCTTCAGTTTGAAGTTTCAATATCAATAATAATTCAATTAAATCATAAATTTCAAACAGTTTTGAAACTGAATTGTTTACTAAGGACCTTTGAATTTATCTAGCAATTCAAGAGTCTTCTGCATGGACACCCATGCAGTTTTACCAAGGATTAAACTAACTTGATTCACTTGATTTTTGCCTGATTTACTCACGTCTAATCAGTAGGAGTAGAGTACAGCTGGCAGAAATCTAGAAAAGAAGTCATTGAGATCAAGATATGCTTGCAGTAATTTTAAAGTAATGGAAGCCAATGCATGCATTTCCAATTCTTATGTATGATGCGCTAAATACTTCACAGTAGTTTGCCAAACTATAAGAATAGAATTCTATACAACTTTTTGAAATACTGATCTCTATAAATGTGACATTCCAAGTTAATGCATTTGGCACCGAAAAAATTAAAATTACAATAATTGCCATAAAATATTGTATAGATTTCCTTTGAGCAGAATGAGGATCAAGCATCCAAAAAAGAATGGAAAATTGTTTGATTTAATTTATTGTTAATTTGACTATTTAATTATAGTTGGTGAAACATTCTCCATGTATTTAATTATTTTTTCCATCTGTCACCTAAAAAAATTAGGTTGGTGATAATTTCTGGATAAGTCGAAGGGCACATTCCAAGCTTTTGAAAATCTCATACAATGGTGGCCTCTTATATTGGGAGCTCTTAACTGCATCCATATGTTTTTCATTATTTTTTCCTAATCGTGAAAGAATTAAAATGTTTAGAGGTCTAGATTACAAATAAGATTAATCTGCCTGTAAATATATGATTTGAATGTACCAATTCCATCTGACTGGGAGAGCCTAGAATGGAATGATGATAGAGAAAAAAAATCAACAACATCCCCTGACACTATTTCTCCTTGATATCTTTATATTACATGCAAGTCTTATGGGCTAAAGGCTACAAGTGGAAATAAATTATAATTTCACATATTTATCACAAGATCTAGAAAAAATGGTCAATACTAGGAAGCAAATTCTAGTTGGAAGAAGGGGCATTTAGCAGAAAATGATTCGTACAGTAGTGTTGCCCTAGAATCATTCAGTTTCAAAAGTAACTTATCATTGTGACCCTGAGAGATGTTCAGAGCTCCTAAAGGAACAAGTCAAACCACATCTGCTGTGCTTTACCCACTATATGACATTCTTATCACTTCACAGGTACCAATTCATTGATCCATTCAGATAATACGATATAATGAAGAGAATTAAGTGGGACTTTAGTCTTCTTCATGCACATACAGAAATGAAATATGAACCCATTTTAGGAAGAAAAGGAAAACTCATGCAGTAATCAGATAAAATTGATCCATCAGGTCCCCACTATTACCAGAATTAGATGAATTCCTGATGCTTTCATTCAAGCACATTCCAATATTCAGTTAAACTACATTCATCTGTTACCTCTTTAAATAAGTGCAAAAGCATAGGCGCATTTATATATCGTAAATACATTTCATCATGTCAAAGTAGGCATTTCTGAATATAGTTTGGCTAAAATTAGATAGCATAATTTAATCTGAAAACTGCTTCACGATACAACAATGTGAAATTTGAATCATAAATAGAAAATACAGAAACACAAAATACTTATAATTAAATACAAGACCAATAAACCCTTCATGATAAGTCACTGGTTTGTGGAGCTATTGCTTAAAATGTCTTTAAGTGAGAGGAAACTATATCAAAGTTTTGCCATAACATTTAGTGGCAAAAAAATCTTAAACGAATAATGTTTCATATCCAAATACATAGATAAAACTTCTTTTAACTTGCCAAATTCTTTAAAATGTCAATAATGCAATCTAGGCAGAATGAAAACGAAATTTGAAAAATATTGTTAGCGATGGAGATCAACAAGGTTTAAAAGCAGTTTGAAGTGGGGTAGAAGGGATAAATGAGTTCCCTTGTGTTATTTAATTATTTTCAAACAAGTCTGAATTGTACTTTTGAAAATTCCCATGCATCCAAAACCAAGCAAAACTGGGATGAAATGGCAGAACACAAGCAGTTCTCATTTTGTGTCAGTTCTGAAAATAAAGTTAAAATTATTCCAGACGTTACATAGTAATTCTGAAATTGAATACTGTGAAGAACCTCCTAAAAGTTTGCTTTTTTATTTAAAAATGAACGTTCTTCATCTAAAACAGTTGATGTACTTTTTCCCAGCAGTTTGACTGATTTTGAAATATAGATACCTTCATTAACATCTTTCTGCATCATAATATTCCTCCTGGTCACAAACTGAAACTAAAACTTCAGGAAATCCAAATAACTGATCTTGCAATTAGAATCCGTTTAAACCCTCAAATATAGAGCTTTAATGCTTTATGAGCTGTAATGGCTAAGAATCTCTAAAACTACAGAATTGGTCCTAAAACTTGTACTTTAGAAAATTCCAGATTTTTACCAAATTTAATGTGGTAAAAACTCATCAATCACTGACCATCTTTCTATAGACTTTCATTAAATTGCAAAGCTTTTTAAAAGGTATCTTTGTCCTTGTTGCACTTCTATCTGTTGAAATACTGCTTTAAAAGACAAGTCCACATAAAAAGAAAAAATCCATATAATGTGTGAAAGTTACAACATTTCTACTTGAAAATTTACATCATTGTTAATTTTTCTCCTATTTTAGGAATAATGTTTAAAGAACTCCCTTGGAGTTGATTGTTTACAACATAATAGAAAGATATTTCAAAGTAGAAATATAGTAGAAATATACTAGAAATACGACATAGAAGAAATATATGATTGAGGGCAAAAGAAGAAGGGGACAGCAGACAATGAGGTGGCTGGATGGAGTCACTGAAGCAGTAGGCTTGAGCTTAAATGGACTCTGTAGGATGGTAGAGGACAGGAAGGCCTGGAGAAACATTGTCCATGGGATCATGATGGATCGGACACAATTTCATGACTAACAACAAGAAGAAAGATATTTCAGCCTGTATTTTTCTCCAAATAAAATGCCATTACTCTAGCCTTGGTCATTCAACTGCAGTTATGATTTTGACAGTAAAATTAGGATTCATTCAATGTCTCCATATTTTATTGTCTAATTCATTGGGCCCTTTTAGTGCCAGTAGAAACATTCTGCTCATACAAGTCAAGGATCATACAAAAGAATCAGATTGATACTGACTGAGGACTATAAGAAACTTTGTCCTGTGTTTAGGTTTCTTCCAAAACCCCAAAGAAACTGGGAATACAGGGTGCAGTTCCAGGAATACAGGGTGCAGTTCCTGAACATCTGAAAAATACCAGATCGGGATAGGGTTTATCATGTTGATATGAAGAAGAGGATTCATGAAAAGTACCTGAATGCATCCAGAGAGTAATTTAAAGTGTTCATAAACTTTTTACATTGGAAGTATGTAAGGTCTGGAATTGCTTGAAGTTGCCTTCAAACAGTTTTTTTCAAGTTCCTATGCTCTTGTGTTTTCTATAATTATTTGGCTCTGTTCTCATTCTTGTGTGCAGTAAAAAGACTGTTTGAAATAAGATCTCTCTCTGTGTGTGTGTGTGTGTGTGTGTGTGTGTGTGTGTGTGTGAACATGCCACCCTCGTTGAATCAAAGGAATTTGGCTATTAAAACATGAAGACACTAAGTACCAAAGTGCTAGAGTGCACTGAAAAAGAATAAGCCACAAGCATTAATATGAAAATAATGACACATGTCATCCTGAAACCACAGAACAATTCAGAGTAACTTCAAGACTGATTCTATGCTTAACTTTGTTCATTTGCCAGTGTGTTAAGTTTCCAAGCCTATTTTCTTTTTCTTCATTTAAAAAAAGGGGACACATCACAGGATCATCTTGCACGCAATACACTAAATTTGCAAATGTTTGGTGAGGAATTATAAAAATTTGTTAAAGCTAACTCCCTAATCTGGCAGTGTTCCTTCTAATCTCAGATTATAATTGTATGCAATTGCTCAATACAGAAAAATATTATTTTAATGACAAGGAAGCATTCTACAGAACAGGAGAAGTACTGTCATTGAGACATCTCAATTTCCTTCCTTCTAAAAAAAATCTCACAAAATCTCAAAAACTCATGAGATATGATCAAATTTATAGAAAATCTTAGATTTAATGCATGACATAAGATCTTACATGAACACATAAATTTCTCATGAATTCTTAAGGTAAGAATGGTCATAAATAGGGGGATGTGTGTCTCTCTATGTGTGTATTACTAACAACATATATATGTATGTGTGGGTGGGTGTGTATTCACATTCTCGAGCCAACAGAGAAATAACAAAAAAAAATTTCACAACATTTGGGAGATTTTATTTTATTTTTATTAATCAAGGTATGCAGTAAAACAAGGCCTCCGCAAGCTATGAAACTAAATTAAATGAATCACTGGAATTTTACAACATCAGTGTTCTTTTATTTGATTTTTGTTTGTTTGTTCTTTGTCTTAAAAAGGGAAATGATGCCATCATGCTCCAACAGAGCAGGGAGGAAAATGTGTGGGTATTCAAATGGTGCTGATCTATTAATTCCATCATCCTTCACCACTTACTCTGAGAAACTTCCACAACAATTACAGAGGCCATCCTTGCATTGAAGATCAATAGCAATTAGATTTATTAAATTTCTCAGTTATTGTCATCAACTACACCGTTGGTTGGTTATTATTTTACTATGCTAAACATTGCCAATATTACATGAAGCTAAGTATGTTCTTGTATAGATGGTAGTTAATTTTATTTTTAACCCATATAGTAAGAGCAAGGACTAGAATGCTGTTGCTCTTTTAACCCATATACTAAGAGCAAGGACCAGAGTGAGAATGCCTTTCTCTCAACTCTGCAGGAACCAGATGTACTCCCAGAAATACATTTAAGTTTAGAGCAACCATATCCTACCTGTAACACTCTACAGATACTTCTCTGTTTTTCCACTTATGTCGTATGTCAAAACTTCAGTTAATCTGTCATATTTCCAAGCATTAGCTGCTGATCAATACTCTAAAATAAACATTCATTGGTATCCAAAAATAGTAGTCTTCCAATTCCTTTCCTCCCCAGCCAGTAAAGCTTTTATATAAAGTACCATCCCTGTTATTGGTGGTGGTGGTGGCGGTGGTGTTATTGTGTTACTCTGCTTCTATTTATCTGTTTCAATGTGGTAAACATACATAAGACTCCTGTCTCCTGTTTTCCCCAAAACAACAACCCTGTGAAGTAGGTTTTCCTGAGACAGAATGAGTGCCCAAAGTAAACCAGCTGTCTTTCCTGCCTAAGTCAGACCTAGAATTCAGTCTCCTTATTTCTAGGCCAGGACCTGAACCAGAGTGGCTGTTTATGCTCCCATTCTCAAAGGTGTATAATTTATTCATATCTATCACTAGTCTTTCCTATAAAAATACAAAAACAACTTGTCTGGATAATTTAGGCACATAGCAAAACCTCTGCAAATGTTATTGAGATCATTGGAACAACTTCTTCGTAAACTGGAATAGTATTATAGCTTAACTTTCTTCTTAGTCTCATTGTATATCTGAAAACTAAGTCTGCAATCATGTTTTTCATTATTCTTCGTGCATCCTGCATGCTAAATGTACATTTCCTATAATAAACTTCTTTGATAAGTCCCTAATGAAAATGAATGATTTGATTTGTGCTCCATTGATTTGTTCATGCCTTTTGTGTATAGCCAAAACAATCTTTGCTGTTTTTTTCCTGGAGGTTGCTCTAAAAAGAAGGTGGATATAATAAACAAGAAAATGTCAGGATATGATTCATTAAGAAGAAACCCACATCATGTTTTCTTCAAGAATTCTTCTTTAAGAAACAATTTTAAAACTAGTTAGTTGGTAAACTATAGTAAATAGAAAATCACTCTATCATCAAGTCTTGTGTTCCAGAGTTTAAAGACATTCAAGCAGCAGAAATGAAACTGGAAGAATAATATTTGCATATTCTTATTTTCCTTTAAGGTGTTCTCTTTTTCTGTAGTGTTTGGGAAGCATTGACTGAAGCAGCTTGCAATTTGGCTATAAAAAAGCAAGGGAACAAAGGGTGGTGAAGATTAAACATGAGAAGGACCAAATTGTGATGGGGTTGTTCATGATTAAAAAGAAATCTAAGTAAAAACTAGGCAAAATTAGACCTTGTGCCTATTTGTTGTTGAATTAAGATAACAGTAAGAATTTGATGGAAAATGGAAACTCAGTATGGAGCTCCTGGGCCAGGGTCAAAGGGTAGAAAGAAGAAATAGAAGTGATTCTATATCATTTTCTCTTTTGCCTAGGTATCATCTAAATAAAATTGGTTCCAATTGCCTCTTTATGTTGTTATTGTTTTTATTGATTGCACACTTATTTGCTGATTGTATGAACTACAAATTGGGAAGCCATACAAATGTCTTAAACAAATGGATCTCATATATTTTTAATGATAACATATTTGTAAATGTTCAGAATATCATATGTTTAACTTAACCATGCAAAAACATAAATATGCAGAACTTAAAAATCAGCAGAAAGCAGATGGTTATGAGGTAGAACTTTTACTCTTCCTTCTATATCTTTAGGCCGAAATGGCCTAATCTTATCTAGAATAGATGCTGATATTGAAATGTCATAACATATTATATTTCCAGAATTGTAGAATTAAGTGAGGCAAAAGACTTCCAGAACAGAAAGAGTATAATCTTAGACTAAAAATGATGAATGAAGAAGAAAATTCTCTGAAATCCAGAATTATGTTTAGAGTCATGGCATAGATTTAATATTATTCATCTGTTAACCAGCTGTAGTTAAATTTTATGCATGCATCTATGAATATCTTAATTTTGTTAATGGTTCAAGATGTGTTCTTATCTTAGGACAGCTTTTTCAAACACTCAGACTTCTGAACTTGGATTTCCCAATGTTTGTACAATTCATACAATCAATATAATCTGTATGCATCCTTATGACATGCAAATAATCAAAAGAAAATTAATTCATCTTGCATTTTTCATGTATGTACCCTCACACGGATACACAACATACAATATACAAAGACTGGAATGATTCAATCTGTGAAATCCACTGTGTGCACCAGTTGCTATGCAAATCATATTTCTGCAACTGATAATTCACAGCAAGCAAGAATAATGTGGGAAAGAGTTCCTGATAATTAAAATTAGAAAAGGATTTATTTTTCTTTTCTATTTGAATTAAATATTCAAATTCCTCATCATTTTCAGGAGCTCTTCAGTCACCCTCATTTAAAAACATGGTCATCCGTTGTCTGATTTGTGATCCTCCTAGATCACAAATTGCTATTGCATGATCAGCAGCAATTAAGCTGCAGCATCTCAGACGTGATCCAGTTTGATTTTTGATTATATCCCAGAAAAATGCATACATGTTTTTTGTTATATCATGCTGAATGGAAAACATTTTCACCATTATTTAGATACTCCTTGTATGGAAATATAGACTAGGTAATAATTATTTTCTCAGAGAGGAAAATGCCCATATACAATTAAAAAGCTTTCCTGATTAGATTTAGATCCAATTTAACTTATCCTGGTATTTTCCCAAAGATTTTATTTTCCAACAACTGTTGAGATACCTAAGCCTGAACAATTACTTTAAAATATAAAATATAACTGCTGAATAGGATGTAATCAATGGAACATAATTTTCCAGTCCTTAGGGTGTTGATTTAGTTTTAAGTATCAGTACAGACATATCACTACAATAGTGATAAATGAGGAAAGAAAATAACTTTCCATTTTCTGTCATGAAAGGTTTATAAATGTCCATACTAGACTCACAGCTTTGTTTTTAAAGAACTTGTCAAAAAGAAAACTGAACAAAGAAGTTCCAGATGCCCTCAAATGTCATAAGAAGATCTTATGGAGAGAAGACATCATTTAACAATCAAGACTGTTTTAACTTCACACTGAAGTTCAGAGGGAAAATCAGTTATCCCACTTTTTTCACTAGTCCCATAGCTTATTCCCAGTTGACTTTATTTATTTTCCACTCTAAACATTGGCTTCCTTGAACTATTATTTCCCACAATCAATACATTGTATTGTATTGATTGATTGAACACAATCAATACATCAATTGTCCTCCAAAAAAAGGACTTTTGCTCAAATTTACAAACAATACATACATATACATGTACATATATGCAAACTAATCATGATACTTTCTTGTGATCATTCAACACTAAATTGCTGTAATGATATAAATGATATAAATATAAATAATTTGAGATTATGATCTGCCTCAATTGCAGTGTAAATATGACTTTAAGTTAAATAATGTCTCTTCATGAAGGATTTTTTTTCAGTGGGAGGAAAGTTCCACATTCAAATAAAAAATTAAGGAACAGAAAGGGAGAAGGCATTATTCTAGCATCAAGCTTGCAATAACTTTCTAGAAACTAGTTCAAAATATCCAGGAAGATGGCTTTGTGAGTTATTTCTAGACATTGTCTTTTGTTTTTAAAATAATGGAATGATGATGATATGAGACAAGCCTAACATTTTCTTAATTTTCTATGAGTTCAACAGAAACATGTAGGATTTAGTGCTGGCATGATATTCCTATCTTGGAGATTATAGCAGTGAATCAATGCATTTCTTAAGTTTCATCTTTAAAACACAAGAAAAAACCCTTGCAGTTACAACTTAAATATTGCATAGTCTGAGACATACAACTATTTTATTTTCATTACTTCCATTATATGTTCTTATATTTATTTTTATGAAGATTAGCAATTAATAGTTATATTAGCACATGGAGTGGTGGGAGTAATGCCAGTAATCTAAAATCCATAGTTAAATAATATAATTGAAATTGGCAAACCAAAATGGCACAGAAGTATCAGGTTTTTTTTAAACAAAGTTTTTATTTTTTACAACAAACATACAAACAAAATATAAAAACATAAAACCCTCTTTCAATTATATACATACAGTATGTCAGTTTTTGAGCTGTCCAGATTTCTTTATCAAGCAACTTGTTCAAATAGGGCAAGATGAGGGTTAGGGCAGAAGGACCAACAAAGAGCAAGACTTAGCCCACATCTTTCAACCATGAGGTCTACAATTCAAAGTCAGTTAATTTCTGATCTAAATCTTTTCAAAGAAATATATATTGAACAAAAAAAGCATCCTATATTCATAAAAGAGTTGCAATTTGGAAAAAAAATGATAGCATTTATCACTCATGTTGCATCAAACACTTGCAGTCTGCATTTGTATAATGTTTCTGATTGAATTAGTTCTGAAGTGACCAACTATCCCAATGCTTAACAAGTCACAATTACCAATGATCTGATTGGGGTGTTTCTATCCAAGTTTACTTCCCAGCTGTTTCTTCCACATCTTAACATCTTTTTTCCTTAAAAGGTGGAAAATATTAATAAAACAATATGTTCTAACTGGGCAGGATGTATTTTGAGAAGAGTTTACTTCCCCTATCTCTATGTTGCACCTTCTTCCATGAAGATCAAATACCATGATGTTGTTAATATGACTCTGCATTATATCTTACAACATTTTGAATCTCCAAAGTCCTTTGCAAGGGTCATCTTTGTAGACTGTAGCTCAGCATTCATACCATCATTCCAGATATTTTTCTAACTAAATTAAATCAGCTAGCTGTACCTGAACCATGCCTGTAAATGGATTCTCAGCTTTGTAACAGACAGGAACCAATAGGTGAAGCTAGGCAAAATCTCATCAGATACCACTACAATTAGCACAGGAGCTTGGAGAGCTGTGCGCTCTCTTCACTTCTCTTTTAACTATATATTCCAATGACTCCATCTCAAAAGACCCCTCTGTTAAAGTACTGAAGTTTGCAGATGATACAAAAGCGATTGGTCTCATTTGAGACAATGATAAATCTGCACATTGATGTGAGGTTGAACAACTAGCCTTGTGGTGCAACCAGAACCACGTTGAACTAAATACACTCAAAACCATAGAAATGGTGGTAGATTTTCGGAGAAACCCTCCTATACTGCTACCTCTTATATACTGGACAAAACAGTTTCACAGTTTCAAGTTTCTAGGTTTTATCATAAGACTTAAAATGGACATCTAACATAAAAATATCATCAAAAAGCACAACAAAGAATGTTCTTTCTGCGCCAACTCAGAAAGCTCAAAGTGCCCCAGGAGCTGCTGATACAGTTCTACAGAGGAATTATTGAGTCTATCATCCGCATCTCTATAACTGTCTGGTTTGGTTCTGCAACCAAATAAGACAGATACAGACTTCAAAGGATAATTAGAACTGTAGGAAAAAAATCAATTACTACCAACCTGCCTTCCATTGAGTACCTGTATACAGCATGAATTATAAAGAGAGCTGTTTTTCTCCCGAATGCCATCACTCTGCTAAACAACTAATTCCCAGAACATTGTCAAACTACATAGTAAAACTGTATTATTCTTCTCACCTTTCCTATTACCTATCTCTTCCACTTATAACTATAACCATGTTGTTTGTATATTTACAGTTTATATTGTTTTGTTTCCTAGTCTGATTTGATGCTTATTTATTTATTTATTTGATTTATATTGCCACCTACTCACTCATGGAGACTCAAGGCAGCTTACACAATGTAAAATCATATTTAAAACAAAAAATAAAAATAAAAACAGTAAGAACTAACAAAAAGAAGCAAATAAATTAGTAAAGTACAATAGAACAAAATTTGGGAAAACAAAAAACAAAACAAAACAAAAACCAACTCCCATCCCCCACCCTGACAACAGCAGATCACCATTTGATGGGTTCCATCCCTCTCTGGGTTCCCAAGGCCCGCTGCCAAATCCAGATCTTCAGTGCCTTTCAGAATAGTATTAATGAAAGGGACATTCTAATCTCTGGGAGAATGATGTTCCAGAGAGATGGGGCCACCACAGAGAAGGCCCTTCTTCTAGGTCCTACCAGGTGTATCTCCCTCAGGAGCGGGACCCGTAACATTCCCTGCCTCCTCACTCTAATGGGTCAAGTAGATGTCACTAGCAAGAGATGTTTCCTCAGATAACCTGGATCCAAGTCATGAAGGGCTTTAAAGGTGATAACCAGCACCTTGAATTGCACTTGGAAGCAAATTGGCAGCCAATGCAGCTCCCGCAGGAAAGGTGATACATGTGCATACCGGGGTCTGCATAAAACCATGCAGGCCACTTCATTTTGCACCAACTGCAGCTTCCCGATGCTCTTCAAGGGCAGCCCCATGTAGAGCGCATTGCAGTAGTCAAGATGGGAAATGACCAGGGCATGAGTGACTGTGAGTAGGGACTACTGATCAGGAAAGGGTGTAACTGGTGCACAAGCTGCAGTTGCTCAAAGGCCTTCCTGGCCACAACCGCCATCTGCTCTTTGAACAGAAGTTGTGCGTCCAAGAGAACCCCTAGATTACGCACAGGGTCTGTATGGGGTAGTGCCACCCCATCCAAGATTAAAGGTGGAAAATCTCCCTGAACCAACGAACCCCAGAACCAGAGCCATTCGGTCTTGCATGGGTTTAGTTTCAACCCGTTGCTCCCCATCCAGCCCTAACAGCCTCCAGGCACTGTAAGAGGAAGGACACAGCAACATTTAACTCACCACAGGCCAAGACATACAGCTGAGTATTATCAGCATATTGGTGATACCTCAGTCCATGGTGATGGATGATCTCACCCAGCAGTTTTATATAAATGTTGAATAGGAGTGGATATTATATTATATTATAATATATATATATAATTATATATAATATATTATATATATTATATAATATATATTATTATATTATATATATATATATGTATCTATGTAATATATATATAATACTATGTAATATATTAATAGGTTATTAGTAACCTATGACTATCACTAAGTGTTGTATCTTATGATTCTTGATGAAAGTATTTTATTTTATTTATATACACTGACAGCATATACACCAAAGACAAATTTCTTGCATGCCCAATCACACTTGGCCAATAAAGAATTCTATTCTATTAGTGAAATGGCATTCTAGAATAGCCCAGTTTACAGATTCAATAATATCTCCTAAATCGCTGAATATATTTCAGTGTGTAAGCTGCAGAATAAGTTGATGAGATGTTGCAGTTTTGCATCTCTGCCTAGCTTACTAGCCTTCCTGATGCCTGTGCTCCTGTCACAAATCAAGATGTGCAGAAATCAACTTAATCAGAATTAATAAAATGAAAATTAGAATCTTGTCTAATTAAACTTTTGTTTTCATAATCTAATATCTGATAGTAACTGCAATGGTATATGTTTATAAAATACTGCAAGTGAAGTCTTTTACAATGTATCATATGTGGTCTTTTGTGTCCCCCACTCACAAACTATGACTCCTATTGCCATTTAATCATCTCATATGAAGCTTCTCTGCTACTGCAATCTTTATTAATTGAATTTGGCAAATGAGAACAATGGATGAATCAGAAAGCATTTTGAGATGATGACACCAAAATTGCTCCTTCAAAATCCCAAAATATATACCATATTTTTTTTTTTGCTCCATAAGAGGCACCTGACTATAAGACACACCTAGGAAAGATGAAAAAAAAAAAGAATATGGAGCACTGTCTCACTGTGAATATGGAGCACCGAATATGGACCAACAGTGTACTGAGGATAGGAGGTGGAGCCTGAGAGGACCACAGATCGGTGTCCTCTCATGTGCAAGCTCTGCCTATTGACTCCTGCACTGCAGAAAAGAGACAGAAGAGGCGGGGTTCAGCACTGTAAAATGATCTTGCTGCTGTGGCCTGGCTGCTATTCACCATATTTGCTCCATAAGACACACAGACATTTCCACCAATTTTTTGGGAGCAGGGGAAGTGTGTTTTATGGAGGGAAAAATATGGAAATAATTGCAGTTATTAAATATACAAATGAAATTAAGAGATGTATGTCTGTGAGGGCATTAGTAGGACCAACAACACAATTTACAAAAAGCTACAACCATATATTTTTGCACATACTCCATTGTAATATTCCATATATTCCCCCTGATTTCTAGAGGGTTTTTTGGGGGGGTCTTACTGGAGATAGAGGAAAGTGAGTGTTGTATTTCTGTAAGTGAAATTATTGTACCTTATTTTGTATATAAAACTATTTTATGAAGGTATATTATATATAACTCTTAGTACTATCAACAAGTATGAAATTGCCTGGAAAGTACCAAGATTGGGGAAACTGCATTAGAAATGATGAAATTATATAGTTTTATATAAATGCATAATGGAAAAATTATTTGATAATGTCTTCTGGTTCTTTTTGCTTTAGATGATGCCAAATGCCATAAATAGAGATGTTCTGAGTGGGTTATTATTGTTGCCCTTTGACTTACGATTTAACTATACAAATAGAATATTTTTTACATTAAATTGGAACCTGTTTGGAAAAAGATTTCCTTGTTGGTATTGGAAAACTTACCTGGAAAGAGTGCTTCACTAAAAATGGAGATTATTCTTCCAGAGGTAGTTTCCATCTAAATTATGCAATCTTTTTTTAAAAGCATATAGAATTTATATATTATGATTGGCCAACATTTGTAGCTACTTTTGATTCCAGAGTCATATAGAAGGCATTAAAGTGTTTTTGTTTGTGTGTGTGTGGGTGAGTGGGTGGGTGTATTCACACCCATTATGCACACAAAATGTGTATAAAACAATGGCAAATCACTTCCATATTATTGCCAAGGATGTACATATCCACAAAGTCAACCAGAGCTAGCTCAGAATCTGCATACTGTCTAAAAGGAATGTGTGTGTATATATGTGTGTGTACACAGACACATCTTTGTGTGTGTGTGTGTCTTTGTGTGAGTGTGTGTACGTGTGTGCAGTTTTTTGTGTATGTGTATTCACAGACACATCTTTGTGTGTGTGTGTGTGTATACGTGTGTACGTGTATGTAGTTTTGTGTATATATATTCAGCAATATACTCAGAAGGAAAGATGTATATTCAGTAATATGTTCATATGGACAGCAGAATCACTATTCAGACATTAGTAATCTCTTTGTCTTACATCCCCCCCTCTCTTTCTCCCTCTCCCTCCCTCCCTCCCTCCCTCTCTCCAAGCATTTCCCACTATGGATTATTGAACATGTTGAAAACAGTTCAGATGCTGAAAATGACACGTCACTTTCAATTAACTGAGTTAATTTTTTAAAGAAAAAATAGATCTGATTTTGGCATTACAACATTATTCTATAATCTCAGTTTTTGCATTAAACTGTAAGTTTACATGTGTATGATTACATCTCCTTGCAATACTATCTAACCATTCACAAAGATCTATATGAATATTTTGCCTTAATTTTCTATGGCTGATTCACCGAGCATTTGTAGTATTCTTCAAAACAAGGTACTTAAAAGAAAAATAAAACATTTTATTTCCTTATGGACCCTCTATCCTTACAATGGAGTCTGTTTTATTTTTTTAATCCATTATTTTTTTTTCAATTACCCTAAGGCTCAATTTGTCTTTTTTTCCCCTTGTTTTCCTTAATAGCTGTGTCAATAAGACAGGAGAAACTTCCCTTTTGAAATATCTGTTGCTAGCATAGAATAAATGTAGAATCTGATAAATTGGTTATAGATAGGGAGAGAGAGATCCTTTTCCTACTGTTACAAAAGTTAGAGAATTATTCTCTGATTAAAAAGGTCAGAACAGAGCAGAACTCTCAGAGACATTCCTTGAAAATGAGCATTACATATCTTTAAGGTTCAAGCAACTGTTAAGGGATTGGATCTTCATGACATCACTACCTGTTGTTAGAGATGAGATGAATAATCTTGGAAGGCATTTTATATGGATGTTTGACATTTCAAAGGAAAAAATTGAGAAAAGAAAAAGAAGCTCACTGAGATTTGTGGTCAGTCACAACTAACCATCATGAAAATTTGTAATGAGGGTCATTTTGATACTGATATTTATAGTAACAGTCTCTTATGTTTTGTTTTCAAATCCAAAATTAAAAGAAACTGTCAGTAGTGATGGTGAACCTTATATATAAAAAACCATTTCAAACATGTCTTCCTTTTAGAGTTACTTGGCCTACAATGTTTGTCAGCCCATAAATCAAGCAGAATTTCAGAAAGATGTTTTGGGTACAGTAATCCTCAGTTAATTTAGAAATATTAAAAACACCAAATAAAGAATTAAAGATAGTGGTTGATAGACTTCTGGTTTGCAAGGCTACGACGGCGGCAGGAATCTGTGATTGTGCACGGTTTCTGCTGCGCTCGCCGCTGGAGTGCCTCTGATCCAGCTGGATTTGGGGGCTATAGTTATCCCATAAAGGTAACTGAAGATAGGGGAGATCCAGCAGGGGTCTGGGGAAATCGCAACTCCCCTCCTCAGCTAACTTAAGTCCCTTTTCCGAAAGCGGTGGAGCGGCAGTCAGCAATGGCCACCACAAAGAAGTTTTCATCCAGATAAGAATGTGCAGGAGGAAGCTGAGAAAGTGAAAGTTTTTGGCTAACCAGGATAATAAGTAACATTTAAATACCCTGGAATTTAAGCTTCATTAAAGATACATCGTCCCCAACGAAGACTGAAAAAGCGGTGAATGAAAGTAAAAAGGGAAAGTTTGTTTTTTTTCACTCTCCTTCCTTAGGGTGATAGCAAATGAATGGAGAAATCGGAAAAAACCATTTTGGCATCAGCAGGTAATCTTGAAAATTTAAGCCAAGGGGACAATAAAAATTTCTGAGCATTGGGGGGGGAAAAAAAGAACTCTTTTTTGATAAGTGAGAAAGAAAAAGAATTAATATTAAGACTGTTGGAGGAGGCTGCTTGGAATTTATAAGAACAGAGCTATACTGTAACAAGACTTCTAAAATCGGGAACATCATTCCCGACAAAGACGGAAAAAATGGCAAATGAAAGTAAAGAGTTTTTCTCACTCTCCTTCCTTACGGTGATAGCAAATGAATGGAGAAGTTGGAAAAATCCGTTTTGGTACAAGCAGGTAATCTTGAAAACTAAAGCCAAGGGGACAATAAAGATTTCTGAGCATCGGGGGATGGGGGGAGAGAACTCTTTTTTGCTATAAGTGGGAAGAAAGAGGAAAAGAATAAATATTAAGATTTTGTTGGAGGAGAACAGAGCTAAACTGTAACAAGACTTCTAAAAGATATATTTTAATTGGAGTTTTGTAACTGAACTATAACTCCAGTAAGAAGAGAAATATAAAAGAAGAAGTGCTAAATGAACAGATAGGAATAATTTGTGATGGATGGTGACTTTGGGACTTGTGAAGATCATTTATTTGAAAGACTAAAACATTTGTGTATAATTTAAAAAACTTTTTACAATGGCACTACTTTGTTGATGACTGAAAATTGAATTTAAAAGCTAAAAGAAGCACGCGCAACAAGAAGAGAAGGGCACCTCTTCTGGACTCTGTTTTCTTTTTTTAGAAATGGTGTTTTCTACCTACGCAGAACTAGCAAGACAAGAAGACTGGAGATGTTAAGAAGAAGCCATCTTCTAATGAATAAACAATTCTAGCTGGAGAAGAAAAGGGAGAGGGGAAACGCAGATTGGAGGAACTTAAAGACTTAAAAAAACAACGCAAAAGGGAAAATAAGGTGAAAAATCGCTACAATGTCAGAAAACAACATAGAAATTTAAGGAATAGGAAGAAGGTGGGATTAAGAAGCAAGTGAGTCAAGCAGGATTGGAGAAGAAGGAAAGGAAAACAGGGGAAGAGAAGTTACAAAGGTTTACAAACGAAGATTGATGGAAAAAAAACTCAAGATTATTATTCAGAGATAATGTATGGGTAAAAATATTGAAAAAGAGTATTCTGCCAAGAGTAGCAACAAGATTATATTGTTGTATTTATTTTGGGAAATAATGTTAGATAAACTGGATTTTAATAGAGCTCAAATTTTGTATGGATTCTTGGTTTTAATTATTATGAAACTTATTATTTTTTTATTTTATAATATACTAGGTAGCATTAGATGTTATGCAGAATCAGATGATAAAGTAGTTATTATTTTTAAGGAAAATATTTTAAGGCGTCATACTCTGCTCAGTTGATTAGAAGGAGCAAATTTTGTGTTCAATGAGAAAGATAATGAAGAATTGAATAGAGCAGACAAAAGAGGTATATGTTCCTAATTGATTTATTGTAGATGAAAATAAATAAAAGTAGATTAAAGAAGAGTGGTAAAAGAGGGGAAGATATATAAGAAAAATGTTTAATGGAAAATCGTATTGAGAAATATGTGTTCCATTCCCGGTAAAAGAACGGCAGTAGATCCGGGAGTTCAGTAAACAAGTTTTTATTAATTCAACAAGCAACGTAAGACAGTTTGGCTAATTTAGCCGCAGCAGCCCTTTTATAGCAGGCTTACCTGCCGCTTGTAGCTATGGTAGCGCTATTTGATTCTGCCTGCCTTTAATGCGACTCTTTATTGATTGGTTCTTATGAAGGGAATCGCATTACTGGCTTTTCTGGCCAATCACGGTTATACAGTTGGACTCTACTAAGTGTATATTTCAGAACCCCGTCCCTTAGTTTAGTCTACATGGGTTGACGTAGTTGTGCAGGTAGGTGGGTTCTTTTCTTACTGACTGCTATTGACTTTGCGCGGTTCAAGTTTTCGCTAGCGAGACTTCGAGCGTTCGGTTCGGGATCACTGTTCTCCGGCTCTCTCGCATGGAACTGCTGGAAGGCGTAGCCAGCATGGTTTGCTCGACTGAGTTGCTCAGGCCGGTTTGTCTTTGGCGTTTCCTGGATTGGCTGGCCCTTCCAGGACTTGGGTTTCTGCTTCAGATTTGGATTAGTTCTGCTGGTGCTCATCTAAGCGTAGGGTTCTTTTTGCTCTTTTTGAATTGGTTAGATATTGCGGTTGGGTTCTATTTTTAATAATTTTCACTTTTTACGCTCTTTATTATTATCTTTGTATTTCCCGCCCCCCACCGGTTTTGTTTTGCGTTGATTTTTTTGTTTGTGAAGGTGCGCGGTGCATTCGTATATTCTCTCGATAGGTTTCAGGGCACGGGTAATCCAGAGGACACACGGATGAATGGGTTGCTTTGCTTTAGGAAAATAAGTCAAACATTATATGTTATATAACAATCCTGTATTCGCCCAACCCACGTTTACTGGAACGTTCTACAATAAAGTCCGTTGCCCAAAGTTTCTCCTCCGAGGATGGCTGGGAGTATAGGCTAAGATATTTGGAGTAAACCTCCCGCGTGGCTTTCACCTGGTCGCATTTTCATCAGGGAATGTCATCGACATCAGCGAGTGCAGATATACGTGTCATACATTAATCAGTTGCATAAATCACTAAGGTGGGCAGCTCCGCCACTTGATGCTCCGCTAGGACAAGGACATTATTCCTTTGCGATTGAAAACATAAGAAAAAGTGAGGCAATTGAAATGCAGTCCTTATACCATTCATACTCACTCCATCCCACGCGCATCGTATGATTCGACCTGGTGGTAATGCTCCCAACAGGTCTGCTTGGTAAAAATATTTTTGCGCTATCTTGTCCAATGGTTTAATAGGCGATCCTCGTAAGCACAATACCGCGGTTGAGGGAGGGTCAGTTTAGATACATAGGGAATAGATCAGCGTTTTCTCCTGCAAAAATCATGGCAAAGGTGCCGAAAAAGCTCTGTCTAATAGTGGTTCCACTCTCTGCCATTCGTCCCGGTTAGACGGTAGGGACCGGGGGCCTGTTCTTTGTGTTTTGTGGCTGGAATCCATAGAGGGTCCCCTGTTGAAATTTTTTACGTAACAGGTCACCGATTTCAACTTGTGGAATCGGCTTGGATGAGTCCGGGGGGTTTTCTCACAGGTGTAATTTGGGTGCAATCTATCTAAATGTGATCTGAGTTCCTCCCCATAACATTCTGCCCGGGCTCTAAAGTTCGTATTACCTAACTGGGGGTGATATGTTGAGGGGTGAGAAACGGTTTATCTTGTCTGGACGTACCCTGGTCCATTTTTTCTAGACTTCCTTAGTAACCTGAACCATTCTCTCGGCTCAGTTGCCCGCGGTGGGCTGGCGCAGTTAGTGCATGGCGTATACTAAAGAAGCTAGGAACTGCCTTAAATTGTATAGCAGTTAGTTGTGGTCTTGTCGACTAGAAGCCCGGCACCATGGGTTGCAATAAGTTTGTTGAGTTGTTGACTAACAGCGTCGGTATCGTAGATGAATTACTATAACTTCCAACCAATTTGAGTATGCATCAATACGAACAATCAATAATGTTGCCCCTAGTAGGACCTGCGAAGTCACATTGAATCTTGAGATCAGGGGCTCGTGGGTCTCAGTCCTTGTATCTGGTGAGCTCGCGGTGGTGAGGGCTGGTTCTCTGGCATTTATTCGCATGTTAGCAACCCAGTATTCAATATCTTTGTCTAAGCCAGGCCACCAGACATAGCTCCTGGCCAGGCGTTTCATTTTTACTATGCTGGGTTGGCCCTCATGAGAGCATATCCAACACTTTTTTTGCACTGGAAGGGAATTAACTATCACGAATCAACACCATAAAAACACC
>BHFT01004863.1:0-32226 GCA_004320025.1 Laticauda laticaudata
TCCATCCGCACAGCCACCCATCATATCCCTCCTCCCATGCAGCCAGGTGTCTGATGGACATTTCACACATTTTTCAGATTTATCCGTGAACATTCTTGCTAGGCCTTGGTGCGTCATGTTATTCGCGCTGGATGCGGGCCTATCTCAAAAATCAGCTCACATTGAGGCACGTCATCTCCTTGCCCCACCTATCTTCGGGACTATGGGAAGAGTGCCGATGCAACAGTCCTAAGTGTTTTGAAAAAATGCGTCATAAGTCACTTCTGTTCGAGTGCCACTTGTGCAACTTGAATTTGGTCACTCCACACAAAGCAAAGCTTCAGTCAAAGGACGGGGGGGAAAAAAATCCAGAGAAGTTCCTTGGAGGACAGGAAGTCTAGTCCTGCCAAGAATGTAAAAGGGTGATGAAGAGGCAGTTCTCTGGAAATATAGACACACATGTTTCCTTTCTTAAGGATTAGGCCAGTAATTTCTTCTAACAACCGGTTCTCCGAACTGCTTAGAATGTTAACAACTGGTTCTAGCGAATAGGTGCGAACTGGTAGAATTCCATCACTGAGCATCACCCTTCAGATAATGTCCAATGGTGAAAGCACTGGTAAATTTCGAGATGCCTTTTGCAATGATGATTTCTTATATAATATAGAAATTTGCAATCCCTATTCCTTCTACAAACAGTCTTGTTCCCTTGTATTAATAGGTCTTCTCCTTTAATTATAATCATTAATTTTCTTTGGTTCCTTTTAGTCAACCATCAAAATCCGTTCTTATCATCTGTTTATTTACTGATCAGCAAAACTTCCCCATGGAAGGATTTCTTATAGTTATTTTCAAAATCTTCATTGATTCTTTTATAAATTATTAAATATCCCACAGGAAATATTCTTTCAAATCCATCTAGCCTCTTAACTTTCCAAAATCAACATTCTAGTCCCCCTTTTGCTGCATTTCAACAATTAAAGGGTTTTTTTTCTTTTTAAACCTTAAACTTACATAAAATTTCTTTCATCCAGGGTATTCTCCTAGCATGATAAAACCTGACCCTTGGAAGGTTCTTAACATCTAGTAAGTCAATAACAAGAAACTTCCTCAAGAAGTTAAAAGAGAAAATTGGCAAACCCTGGGTCTCATCTGAAGGTAATGAACTGTGACTTCGGCAAAATTATTTAACCTGGAATTAAGGAAAAACTTCTAACAGTCAGAATACTTAACCAGTGGAAGACCTTTTCATCAGAAGTTGTGGGTGCTTCAGCACTGAAGGTTTTTGAGAAGATACTGGACATCCACTTGTCTGAAATGGTATAGGGTCTCCTGCTTGAGCAGAGGTTGGATTAGAAGACCTCCAAAGTCCCTTGCAGCTCTATTCTGATTAATTGATTTGCTTCACACTCATCCCCAGAACTCTCAGATCTGCTGAAGATTACTTTTTATTATCCTCATAGGTAGATTCTGAATGGAGCTAACTTTTAGGTGATTCTTGTCCTGTCCTTGATCCAGAGAAGAGTTTTGAGGAATTGGTACATATACCGGCTCTTTTATTTGTTTATTTTTGCTGCAGTTATCAGCTCTGTGAAAGTGAAATTGACTTCATTTTGTCCTGCTTCCCTAAAAGTCTGTCAAACCTTCTCTGTAAGTTCTGTGGTCAGTCTGTGGCCTCCCTTTCCAAAATAATGTATATCCTCTTGCAGCTTCTTGCAACTGAACTTTGTAATTGATCTACAAGCCTGATGTATATGGAGAATCATCCAAGTCATAGTTATTCCCAAAGGTGTTTTTTCCCCCAAGAGGTGAAAAACTGATGAGCTGAAGAAGCTTCTTGGATGAGAAGCAAAATGTCTTCAAAGAAAAACAAGAAAGTCCAGTTGCCTCTTGAAAAAAAACACCTTTGGGACATCTACAAGCCTGGTTTTCATTTAGTGCTCTGATGTCAATGCAATCATGGTGAAGTTCAACAGCTATGAGACCTGTTCATCTCTCAGGCCTTGACAACTTGCCTCTAGCCAGAAACTGTGCAGATGTTTTGATGTTGAATGAATTTTTCATTGATTTGTTTTTCTTGATACTTGACTTCTTAGGAGATAATCTGCCAGCTGCAGTTAGCTAGCCAGATATTATATGTCAGGCACTGTTTAGGGAAACTTTTCTAAGCTCCTCCCCTATGTGAGGCAATGGTATGATGCAAAGGGCTATCCAGTTGCTTCTGATGCTTTTGGATATTTCTGTTGTCCCCAGTAGTGAGATGAACAACCACTATTCCAAGGCTTCACACAAATGGGTTTGTGATTATAACTGCCAGTGGTCATCTCCACCAGATGCTTTGCTATTCTCTCATTGCCGAAGGGCTCAACAAATGTGGTTTGGAATGGACATGAATTGCAGATGGATTGTAGATAAAGATGATTTGCACAACTCTCTCTGTATGTGCATGTTGTATATGTATACATGTTTATGTGTATATAAACACACATACACGCATAGTATGTACTATGGATATATCCATCCGTCCATCCATCCATCCATCCATCCATCCATCCATCTGATCAGAGATTTTGGATGTGGTTTTTTTCTTCTCTGCTTCTGATTGCAGTATCCAAGATCCCAATACTGTGAGTTGTTGAGATGTGGTTTCCTTTCAATTGATGAATAGCTGGAGGATAGAACTCTACAAAACTATATGGAGCAAAAATTACTTAAAGCAATAACTTTGACATTCCCACTCTACCACTGGTGATGAAAACATATGCCATTTACTTTGTCTGTAAATGGTTTTTCTCTGCTACAATCTGAAATCTTATTTTACATGATAAGACTTTATCCAGCTGCTTATCCAACTTCTTTTTGTTTCCTCTTGCCTCGCTCATTTTTTTAAAAAATTGTATTTAATTGTATTACTGGAAAAAATCAACTTTTATTAGGCAAGAGTTTTAATGCTAAATGTTGAAATAGTGACAGAAATCATGTATAAGTACAGATAGTTTTCCCCCTAAGATGGAAATGTCTTTTTCAAGGTTTCCATGGAAAATAGTAGAACTTGTTATGAAAGGGAGGGATGGGTGGGAAACAGAGATTTTGCTCTTTTCTTTCTTTTTTTTCAAAAAATATTTTATTACACAAAAAAAACCAGTTAAAACAATGAATGTAGTGAAGTTTGCTTGACATAACTTTTGGTCTGCATTGCATATATACAATTGTTCAAATATATACATACATACATTTGTACATTTATTACATTTTTCAGAATCATTGGTCCTATTTTCATCTCATATCCTTTTGCTCTTTCCAAACAGCTCAGCCTATATAAGCTTCTAATTTACTATGATTTTATACTTCAAAGAGAGGAAAAACTTATAAACAAGAAGAAATGTGTCATAAGTAAAAATAAATAAATAAAACCTCACATCCTTCTCAAGAGTTTAATATAATCACCCTGTGCAATTTCTAATGATCATCTAAATCAGTCAGTTGATCTTTCTGTACAAGAAAATGACATTTATGGCCTGACTACAGATTTGGGGAATTTTTCGACAGCCTCAGATGAACTAGGTAACACCACTTCTTCTGTAAAGTCCAAGCAAGCAGCAAAGACCCTTTTTTTTCCACCCCAAAGTTGCACAGCCAAAACTATGCATCATACATGGATATTTTTTTTTAAAGGCAAAAGAATCAATGCAATTCTCCTTTCTTTCTAACACTCCTTCCCCATAACTGGCTATTTCAAGGAGAGAGAGAGACAGAGAGAGAGTGTGTGAGAGAGAGAAAGAGAGAGAGTGTGATAGACAGAGACAGAGAGAGAGAGAGAGAGACGGACAGACAGACAGAGAGGCAAAGATAGAGAGAGGCAGAGATGAGAGAGCGAGACACACACAGAGAGACAGAGAGACAGAGAGACAGAGAGATATGGGGGCCAGAGAGATGGGGGAATGTGAAATTAAAGCCCAAGTCTATTAGGACAAAAGTTTCACACTTGAGCTCCTGCAATGAACTGTGACCTGCGCTTTGACCGGGCACTAACCACAGCATGCTTGCCTCATCAGCCACCGTCATAGCCCCCTCCCTCAGCCTCCTGGGGATAAATTTTCAGCAGGGAGCCAACTCGGCTTCCTTCATTCTCTGCTACTCAGCAGCCCACTGCCTCTTCCACGCTCACTGCTGAGACCCTGCCGAGAAATCAGCATGCAACCTGAGGAAGCATCCTTTCCTCTGGAATAAAAATTAATATTACTTGTCATATTTCAAGTCTGAGCTCTTTTCATGCTTTATCCTCTGGTAATGAGGGCTAAATTACCAATATTAGTAGATTTTCATGGCTAGCACAGAAAGAGCTGTTCCCAGAATAAATGTTTGCATTGCTTCTCTTGGACACCGGCTTTACTAATGCAGCTTTGCTAATTATTTCTAAATAGGCAATAATCTGCATCCCCTAGCGCTGGGTAGTGGATTGGCTATGTACCTGCTATTTCCCTTATTTACATGTTTTACAACTTTATCAACTACACTAATTACACTCTGAACACTGTTTAAAATTTTCTGTTAATAGAGATACAATGATGCACCAGAGGATGTGTATTTATGCCATAATTATGCCTCTGTTCCTGCGATGCAGTCTCCAATTAGCTGTCAACAGTGGCACAAGCAGCTGCCTGGTATTCTAAAGCAGTGAAACATCTGCACGAAGGATGATATGCTCACGTGGATTTCTTTTTTTCTTTTTTCTTTTTTTTAAAGTCTGGAAATTTACACCCAAGGGAGTGCAGATAAATAGGAGCCCGTCATGTACAGGGATGATTAGAAATCCTCACCATGGCAACACTGGAGCAGCTATGTCACAGAGTGAGGGGACACATGTATAGATGAAAATGCTAAAAACACTTCCCTTTGCCTTCCCTCACCTTCCAAGATTTAGGGTTCCCTCTTTCCCCTCCCTGTTCCCCCCCATCCTTCGTTTCTGTATCTAAAGACAGCCAACCCAATATAAAGGGCAATATATTCAGCCCATATCACACAAGGCATTTTGTGTTAGGAAAAACAACTGAGCAAAGTGGCAGTCAACCCAGATGCCTGAGGCAAAAGGAAAATGCTCAAGGATGAACTGGAAGTTGGCTTGGCCCATGGATTCAGAAGAACAGACTTGGAAGGGACCTTGGAAATCTTCTAGTCCAACCCCCTGCTCAAGTATGACACATACTATTTCAGACAAATGGCTGTCCAGTCTTTTCATAAAAGTCTCCAATGATACAGCCTTCATGACTTCTGAAGGCAAGCCATTCAGCAATGGGATCCTACCTGTTCCACTACTGGTTTGGTGATTGCATCCGCCACTTTCCACACACCAGCTGAGGCCTGCAGCACTAATCAGCTGAGAAAATAAAGAAGAGAAAAGCGTAGGGGCAGGTGGGAGAGCTGATCCTGCACTTTTTTCTTCTTTTTCCTCTCAGCTGATCATCGGAGGCTGTTTTTTCCTCCTCTCAGCTGATCCTTGGTGAGCTGATCCTCAGAGCCTCAGCTGATCCTCAGAGGCTTTTTTTTCCTCCTCTCAGCTGATCCTCGGAGGCTTTTTTTCCTCCTCAGCTGATCCTTGGAGGCTTTTTTTTTCCTCCTCTCAGCTGATCCTCAGAGGCTTTTTTTTTCCTCTTCAGCTGATTCTTGGAGGCTTTTTTTTCCTCCTCAGTTGATCCTCGGAGGCTTTTTTTTCCTCCTCTCAGCTGATCCTCGGAGGCTTTTTTTTCCCTCCTCTCAGCTGATCCTCAGAAGCTTTTTTTTTCCTCCTCTCAGCTGATCCTCAGAGGCTTTTTCACTTCTGGAATTTTTGCTATCGGTTCAACTGAATCGGGCTGAACCGGGCTGAACCGGTAGCATATCACAACTGAAGCCATTTCACTGGTTAATTGTTCCCACTGTCAGGAAATTTCTCTTTAAATCTAGGCTGGTTATCTTCTTGATTAGTCCCCATCCATTGTTTGTTGTCTTGCTTTCTGGTGATTTGGAAAATGGATGGACTCCCTCTTCTTTGTGGCGGCCCCTCAGATATTGGAACACTGCGATCATGCCACACTGTAACATGACAGAGTTAAGATGTCACAAAGGGAAGTCTCATGAATTTAAGGTATAGATCAAATGTCTTTATCCTATTGGGTGTTTGAAACATTTTGTCAAGCCTACAAATTATTGCAGGATAGGTAGAATGAGGAAGAAATTCTGGATAGATGAATGGATGCAAGGCTATAGAGATTGGTAGGTTTTAAAATTGGGAGGGGTTAGAATACAGAGGAGGCTTTTTGATATTATTAAACTTTTTCTTAATGCCTGTCTTCTGGAAATCTTAATCATTGTTGTAAACTAATTATAACCTTCAGGGATACTGCAATGGATTCTACTCTATCAATTTAATAAAATAGGAACATCATTGTTAAGGAGAGGAAGAAATGTTCTAAATTGGAATGCCATTGAGATTCAAGGCATTGGTGTACATTTGATTTGACACTCTTAAAACAAAATCAACTCTTTAACACCTTTGTTATAGGGTGTGTTATTTTTCTCCTTCAAAACAACATCAACACAGTGCTAAATGCTGCATAGTAATTTATTTCTCTTCTTTCCCCAAAATATAGTGAACAACTCCTGGGAGCAAAAATGTCTCAATAGCCAGTATGGTTTTGTTAAAGCCAAATCATGCCAAATAACACATTGCCTTCTTTGATAAAGTAACTAAATTAATGGAGAAAGGAAATGCTGTAGATGTAGCATATATAGACTTCAGTAAGGTATTTGATAAAGAAGACTGTAGTCTACTTCTTGGTAACAGAACAATGTGAGGTAGACCAGACCATCACAATGTGTGGTCCCCAATGGAAATACATTTACATGGAAGGAACCATGCAATGGGGTACTCAAAGTTTTGCCTTGAGCACGGTGCTTTTCAACATCTTCATAAATGATCTAGATGAGAGAATTGAACAGGCACTCATCAAATTTGCAGACAACACCAAGTTGAGGGGAATTGCTAATGCTTTGGAAGATAGAGTCAAAATTTAGAAGGATCTTAACAGATTTGAGCATTGGACGCTATCCAACAATATGCAGTTCAATAGTGAAAAAAGTAAGGTTCTACACTTAGGCAGAAAAAACCAAATGCACATGTACAAAATAAGCAGTGCATGGCTCAACAGTAGTTCCTCTGAGAGATATCTAGGGGTCCTAATGTCTTTTCAAACCACCACATAAGTATGAATCAGTAGAGTGCTACAGCTGCCAGAAAAGCCAATGCAGTCCGAGGCAGCATCAAAAGCAAGATAGCATCAAGGTTATGTGAATGGTTAATATGCTTTGTAGTAAGGCCACATTTGGAACACTGTGTCTGGTTATGGTTGCCATAATAAAAAAAAATGCTGAAGCCCTAAAAAGAATGGAGAGAAGAGCAAGAAAAATAATAAGGGATCTGGAGGCTAAATCATGCAATGAACAGCTAAAGGCCCTGTCATATCGGCCGACGGATGCAAAACGTATGTAAAAAGGACACAGCGGACGAGAAAATGTTCCATCCGTTGTTATCCGCTCTCCAAAGTGCCCCAAATTTGCATAAAAGAGAATGGACAACAACAGAAAGGAACAGACAGGAAGAGGACGTAGCAAGGATGCTAAGCAGATGCTCCATGGAAGCCTAGCGGATGGAAGTGGATGGAAGTGGATGACACATCCGCAGGGCTTCAAGGGGAGCACAGCGAAGCGGACGCGCAACGGAAGGAGCGGATGCAGAGCGGATGCCTAGCAGATGACATGGATGCATCACGGATGCCATAGCGGATGCCTGCGGATGCAAAGCATTCATTGCGATGCGGGGAGGATGCCATTGCATTAGCCCGTGGAATAAAAAGGGTGCAGCTCACAAGAAGTCACCATTCAGAGGAAAGACCTGCTGCCAGACACATCTCCAGCCAACAACCGTGGGGAAGAAGGAAGCCTGTGCCGACTCCTGCCAGCCCTGGCAAGAAGGACAGGGCCACCATGCCACCCCCTGGTGCTGATTCTGCTTCTGCTGGGCTTCTGTGCTGCGGGACTGACTCTGCTGGTGCTGGGCTTCTGCTGGTGCTACTCCTGGTGCTGGTGCGACTCCTGATGCTTCTGCTGGTGCTGCTCCTGGTGCTGGTGCTTCTGCTGGTGCTTACTCTGCTGGTGCTGCTTCTGTGTGCTGGTGCTTCTGCTGGTACTTACTCTGCTGGTGCTGCTCCTCGTCCTGCTGGTGCTGCTGTGCTGTTGGTGCTGCTGGTGCTGCTGGTGCTGCTGGTGCTGCTGGTGCTGCTGGTGCTGTTAAGTGCTGCTGGTCCTGCTGGTCCTGCTGGTCCTTGCTGTTGCTGCGTTGCTACTTTTGCTGCTGCTGTTGCTGCTGCTGCTGGTGGTGGTGTGGTGGACCAGCCCCTAGAACCTCAAAGCCCTACTGATGAGGGCCCAGAAGGCCCTGCCAGAGGGAGGAAGAGGCAATCACATGATAGGGAGAGGAGACATGAAGATGAGGTGCTCGAATGGCTGAGAGAGAACAAGTACCTCTGGCGAAGAGACACAGGCTCTATCGAGACACCAAGCGGAAGCAGGCGGCTTGGAGAGAGAAGGCGGAGAGCCTGGGCTACACTTCGGAGGTGCTCCTTGGCTGGTGAAGCACATGCACACCTGGTACGGGAAGCTGGCACCTCAAGAAGTCTGGCCAGGCCGCGGTCAAGCTCACGGACCGGGAGACCTACGTGATGGCCAAGTGCAGCTTTTTGGAGGGTGAGATCTGCACCAAGGAGCAACCACTCTGCAACACTCTCTCTAAGGCAGCCCACAGAGAGCCAGTCCTCTTCTGGCCAAGAGTCAGCTCCTGTGTCCAGGCAGGTATCTGTGGAGAGCCCCACGATGGAGACCCCTCGACAGCTGCACTCCCCATGGTGGAGCGCGTGGAGGACCCCCTGGCACAGTTGGAGCAAGAGGAGGCCACTGACACCAGAGACCAACCCACCTCACCCCAGCATCCCACCTCCACAGAAAGCAGCAGAAAGCCAGACCGGAGAGACAGAGCCACACTGTCCTCTTGGAGATCAGGGACACCATCAAAAGCAGCATAGATCTCCTCTCTCAGCTGGTACACGCCGACATACCACCCTCTAACAGAAAAGCCCTTCCTCACCTACGTCAACCAGACCCACATGGACATGTTCCGAATCCAGTACCAGGTGATCAAGAGAGTATCACAGGTCTTCTGCACCACCCTCCAGGCCCAGCTGAACCTGCTCCGACCCAGTCCAGTCTGCTCCCCACCCCAGGTGATGTCACAGCCATTCCAAGGCTTTCCACAGCGCCCTCACCTACCAAGGCTATGGGGTACCAGGAGTTCCAGCAACACAGCAGCCCTTCCCAGTCCACAGCACAGGTTCATCGTATGCCACCAATGCCACCAATGCCACCAATGCCACCGATGCCACTGATGCCACAGACGCCACAGATGCCACTGACGCCACAGATGCCACCGCATGCCACAGATGCCACCCACGCCTCACCTCACTCACCTGCAGACCAGACATCCCCAAATACACTCCTCTTCCTCCACCCCACAGCCAAGCCCGCCTCAGAACATCTGTCATTGGTCTTGGACTGACACCCCATGTCATGGAGGAAGGGGCTCTCAACATCACAGGACTGAGACAGCTCTCCTGAGAGCTTCCTCCCACACACATCCCCTGTTGTCTTCTCAGGGCCAGCAGCCCAATGGTGCCTCAGCACCAGCACTCCAGCCACTGCCACCTCCACCAGCACCTGGACCCTTCACCCCTGAGACTATGGACGCCTCAGAGTGACTGAGAAGAGTGCCAGAGACGGTTGCTACCTGTTGACTTTATCTTTGCTTTGGGACACTTTCTTGGCCGTCATATTTGCTTTTACAGTTTGTTATTAAAAAGGTTATCTTTGCTTCACACACTTGGTTCAGTTCTTTTAGTAAATAAAGTCTTGATGGAAAACTTTTATAAATGGTTTAAGCCTTTGCCTGCTTGTGGGATGGTTAGGATAGCAGTGGGATGGGCAGGGTACCTGTTGGATGGGTAATAGCTGTAGGATGGGTTGGATAGCAGATGGGCAGAGATAAGCTGTGGGGATGGGTAATAGCTGTGGGAGAGATAACCTCCAGTGCAAGCATAGAGGGACTGTATTTCCACGCCTCCCGGGTGCCATACCTATGGCCCTTTATTCATCAATAACAATTTAATCAATCATCAACACATTTCAACATAAACACAACTCTTTATTAAATGCCCTGTTCATTGTAGGGCCACTCAACATACATGGCGCATTCTCATCAGTGTGATGAGACAGGCTCAAGAAAGCATCCATTAAGCATCTGCCATCCTGTCTTGCCACTCCACTGCTCCAGCCTGGGAGTTGCACCAGTGTTTCAGGAGGTTGTGCTGCTTCTTCCCTTCACGTGAAGCTCTGTTGGCGGCTTGCACATCCACAGTATCGATCAGGTTTCGTCCTTGCCTCCATTCTCCAGGCTCCATGTTCCCATTGCCTTGTTGGTGGTCCACTAGCCTCTTCTGCAACACTGGGTAGCGGGTGCGCATGAGAATTGTGCGGATGCAGCAAAGCTTCCACCGATGCCTTCACATCTCTGAGCGATGCTGGCATGGTGGTGAGAAGGACCTGGAACCTGTTGGCCAGGATGCCAAAGCGTTCTGCACCACCCATCTTGCCCTGGACAGCCTGTAGTTGAAGATCCTCTCTTTCACGGGTGAGGCATCTGGAAGTGTAGGGCTTCATGAGGGAGGTTCTGAGGGAGAAGCGTCATCCCCCACGATGGAGTAGGGCACATCTTGGGTGTCGTTGGCAGGAGGGTCTGGATCTGGAAGCTCAATGATGAGGTTGCGTTCCAGCCCCTCCTTGAGGTGACTAGCATTGTATACCTGGGCATCTGAAGCTGAACCTGTTGCCTGAAGCATCGATGTACATGAACTTGTGGTCAGCATCGACCATGGCAAAGAGGGATAGCTGAAGAAGCCCTTGTAGTTGAAATAAGTGGACCCTGAGTTGGCTGGAGCTTTGCAGGCCACGTGCTTCCCATCTATGGTCCAATGGTGTGGGGGAAGTTCCACTTCTGATACCAATGCTCTGCAACTTTCTTCCAGCCTTCTTCAGTGGAGGGGCACCTGGAGGATCTCCTCCAGGTATTCTTTCGATGATGGCCTGAACCACTTCTCTGACCACACTGCTGATGTGTTGTTGGCACCCTCCAGCATACTGCATGCTCCTGTCCATGGTTCCGGAGGCCAGGTAGCACAGAGTCAATGCCACCTTCAGTCCAGGGTTCAGGCTGGGCCGGAAGTGTTGTTTGCCTTGGTCAACCCGGGTCTCCAGCCATTCCACAACTTCGTCAAAACATGGCTGGTGGCATCTTCATGAAGTTCTGGAATGCACGAGTGCTCTTTGTTCCTCAGCTCCACCATCAGCTTGTCATATAGTCCATACTCGGCCTTCTCGCGATCCATCTTCAGACGCAGACACTTCTCCTTTCGTTAGAACAGGTGAAAAGAGCCTGTAGAGGGCTTTCGCACTGTTGAGAAGGCGAACCACGCACTGATGCGGCTACCAAAAGGAGTTGCCACGATCCATGGTGAGATGATGGATGATGTGGAAGAGCAAGAGCCAGAGGCAAGCTGAGAGGTCTGCACAGCAGGGCTGCTGACTGAAAGGTGAGATCAGTGATTTCTCCCCCTTTTTATAGGAAATATTGTTTTTCCACTTGGTGTCCTTCCACATACTCCAGGCATCCCTGCAGACCATCCTAAAATCCAAGATACGTCCCTATACGAACGTTTTTTTCCGTTTTAATGCTTTTATAGGCGAGCTGCATCTGCTTTCATCCTTTCTACGTCCATGCTGCTAACGCTGCGTGTCCGTTCCGCGTCTGTTCACTTCTTCCCTGTGTACGTTTTCCGCTGGAGTGGATGTGAGTTGCGCGGATGCGTAGCGGATGCCTAGCAGATATAGGCGGACGTGTAACGGATGACGACGGACGTATAATGAGTGTTCCCCATATGCGTAGCGATGTAGAACGACGTGTTGGATACTTCATCTGCTCAAAAAGTTTGTGCAGCTCAAAACTTTTTTTGAGCGGATGAAATCTCAGTAGATGGATGCTGGACGGATAGAGAGTATGAAAAACGTATGCAGTGAGTACAGAACGGATGCTTCACGTTAACCAACGGATGGCAAGTGTTTCTCTCCGTTTTAGATCCTCTTTCCATCCATTGGTGCTGTGTGACATGGGCTTAAGGGAACTAGAAATATCTCGACTAACAATGAGAAGGTTAGCCAGTACTTGAGGGGCTATCACAGAGAAGTGAAAATGACAAGGTTTGCCAGAACACTAGAGTGTCATAGTTGTCATTCATGTCATAAAGGTAAAAATAAAGGTTCCCCATGCACATACGTGCTACTTTTTTCCAGCTCTAGGGGGCGGTGCTCATCTCTGTTACAAAGCCAAAGAGCCAGTGCTGTCTGAAGATATCTCCATGGTCATGTGGTGCATAGTACGCTGTTACCTTCCAACCAAAGTGGTCCCTATTTTTCTACTTGCATTTTTACACGCTTTTGAACTGCTTGGTTGGCAGAAGCTGGGACAAGTAACAGGAGCTCACTCCATTACACAGTGCTCGGGATTTGAACCACCGAACTGCCAGCCTTTCTGATTGACAAGGTCAGTGTCTTAGCCATTGAGCCACCACATCCTGTGTCCCCATGTCATACTGGATATCTATTTATTTGCAGCCTTCTATGTCTCTGGACAAAGTGCAAAGTTTCCATATGCTTTCTTGAACCACATCACTTCCTTTTTAGTTTCATTTTTTTTTCCTGCAGGTCGTTGCCTCTGCTTGCCTACTGTGAGATGTTAGGAATCTCTACCCTTAGGAAACAAGAAGAAATTTTTCACTTTTGCTCTGTAATAAGAAGGTGATCTTGGGAAATGGGAAGAGATTGTGCCTAGCACACAATCAGACAAGAAAGACAGAGGATTATGGGCCCAGTGGCTTATGGGCCAGAAACTTAGCAAGGACCCACCCTAATGGATCAAGCAGTTAAAAGTGGTGGTGGTAAATTAGTACTTTCATCTTTGCAAGTTTGATATCAGCTCTCCAGGTAAGCCAGACAGGAAACATGACCACATGAATTAATTCTATTTCATTGTAGAATTACAGCAGGGGTCCCCAAACTTGACAACTTTAAGACTATGCTGGCTGGAGAATCCTGGGAGTTAAAGTCCACAAATCTTAAAGTTGCCAAGCTTGGAGACCTCTGAGTTACAGCAACAGAATCTTGCTATCAAGCTGCTCCTGTTGGATGTCATTAACTTAAGGTTGATATTGAGGAGGGAAGATGAATAGATGTTAACTGTTTCTGTGACAAAGAACAACAAGCAATAACTACTATCTCTTACAGAACTTTATCACTTTTGAGGATTGGGGGTAGTGATACAAGGAAGATGGTGACTGCAGCATCCAGGAACAGTCTCTATGGTTCTTTTCATTGATGGCTATCACTGCATGAATTTCAGTAGGTACTGAATTATATTAGTCCCTGATGTTAAGCTTCCTCTTGCTAGTTATTATTCTATTATATTTCTCTCAGTGTCTTGGTAATACTTTGTTGCTTTCTCTTTCTTTTGTTGGAACTTGGAAGCAATAGATAGTAGTCTGAGTGCTATAAGAAGAAAGCAAAACGGTAAAGATTTCCCTATCAGTCATGTCCAATTCTAGGGCATGGTGCTCATCTCTATTTCTTGGCCTAAGGAGCCAGTGTTGTCGAAAGACAATTTCTGTGGTCATGTGGTCAGCATAGCTACATTCCAAAGGCACACAGAATGCTGTTACCTTCCCACCAAAGTGGTACCTATTAATCTGCTTGCATTTGCATGTTTTTGAACTGCTAAGTGGGCAGGAGCTGGAGCAAGTAATGGGACCTCACCCTGTTGCACGGAGCTTGGGTCTCGAACACAGGCTGTCAGCTCTCCAACTGGCAAGCTCAGTGTCTTTATTGCTGAGCCTCCCATAATAGGAAGGCTGCTTTCCAACTAGGAGGATATACAGTAAATTTAAAACCAGCTAAATATTGCCATATTCTTATGCAAGCAGCACTGAGCTAGACAGACCAGTGATCAAATTCTGTTCAAGGTAATTTGATGAGGTCATTATGTTAAGCCATGATCCAGGGGAGGGGAATAGGGAATCCTTGGTCCAGTTAGTGTTGGAACAGACTCTAGTTTGCTTTCAGCATCAGTGAAATATCTACTTCCTTTTTGGTCAGGAGTTTTGTTGAAATTATGCTGCTGTCTCATTCAGAAGCTTTCTGCTATTGTTGTTATGCCATTATTTCTTGGTTCAAACTTTGGTCACTGGAGATGCTTTTATTTCTTTGCTTTATTACACTTTGTGTTAAGGTTATTTTTTTTTATAAAAAATGTTTACAAAATATATGTACCATATACAAAACTCTTTTTTAAATTAAATGAGGTGAAATCAGAATAAAGTTTGCACAGAATCTAAATAAATGAGAAGGTGGAAAATGGGAAAGACAAATGAAATCCACAATTTTATCTCACAAATTTCAGTAAATTGTTCCAAATTATATCCTTTATATATGGTATTGTAAAAGCATCATCTGCTATTAGGGAAACTGGAATCGCATAGACACAGATAAACATACACAGAGATAAATACAGGATCACACATTCTTCTTGCTCACAACATGGGACCCAAGTTAGTACAGAGGTTCTTCTGATCTGCAGACATTCATTTACAATCTAGTGATATTTCAGTTGAAAAGGACTTGTTTTGCACTACTTTTACACAGGCTGTGCCCCATATCAACCCTGGTATATCTGGTCTGTTGTGGAGAGCAAGGCTATAGCTGAGAAAGCTCCCAGTGACAATTATGTGCCTGGCAAAGGAAAACAGTGGGAGTAGAGCACACATTATCTTCCAAAGTGGATGTGATGCACTTATAAACCATTTATTTATTATTACCTGATTTTTAATACCGTCACATTTCATAAGGACTTATGCTGATGCCCAAGAAAAGCTGAAACCATAACAACCAAAGCAGGGGAAACTCAACAATACCAAAACAATAAATTCATTAAAGCCAATGCATCACTTTACTACTCCAGGCTTACATTGAGATGTTAGGCCCTTCTGAATAGCTCCAATTTAATGGCTTTCCTGAAGGTCAGGAACGATGGTGCTATTCGGATTGCCACATAATGGTCTGTGTTGTGGCATTTAGAAGAATTTGCACATAACTGGACTGCAAATTAATTATAACCATAAAACATCAGGCCATACTAGTTTCTTCTTTAACCTATAAAACTGTACATACTTCCACAAATATACACACACACTTACAAGCACAAACACACACTTATTTTAATGAAAAAGAAAACAATGGCTTTTGAGATCTTTAATTTTAGCAGAAAGACCCTGAAATTAATTTACTTAACAAACAAAAACAAAGCAATGATGATTACTGTTTAGAAATATTAATTATTCAGCTACCTTTCACCCATGGTTGATTCTACTTATTCTAGTGCCTTCAAATCACAGTGATCTTATCAGTATGCATGAAATTACTGTATGAATTTATTCACTATAATTCCTACATTTGGTTTTAATTCCTTGTCTTATCTGTTAAGATCATACCCAACAGCAATTGCTGAAAATATCTCCTCGCCCTCAGTTCTTGCTGCAGAAACATCCACAGTAAAGACATTTCTGTTTAAATCAGTGCAGCTCATCTGACCCAGCATATTTAGCATTTATGTAAAATTTGCTCTCTTTAAGAGCCCGTAAATGCTTAAGGTGGTACTGAATGAGTACAAAGTACTCTATCCTAAAGCTGTTAAAGTGGCATTAGCAGCATGAAATTCGAACACCGTGGATAGAAAACTGCAATAAGATGCTTGATGATCAAGATGAAAATATTCTATCCCTGTGATACTTAAGTTGCTGGCAACTCATAGTTTATTTTGCTTTCTATTTTAAAAATACTCGGAATGATTTCTACAGCTTATTAAAATGTGCCACTTGCTTTCCGTGAGCCCTTGTAACATTTAGGAAAAAGCAGTCAAGATCATTTGGAATTCCAAAAATGTCTTCCTTTTATTTTTCTTTATTGAATTTCTGTGCCACCCATCTCACCACGCAAAGTGAGTTCTTCCTTTTGGATATCAGGAGGAGTTGGAACATTAACTTGCAAAGACTAACCTTATTGCCACATTCAGGGACAAAATCACCAAGACTTGTAATTATTATTTTTGAGAATTTTATTAATTTAATTTACTTTAATTTGATGGATTTTTTTTCAATTTTAAAATCAATTTTAACTATTTTTTTTATTTTGTAAATTGTTAATTTTGATTTACTGTTTAGGGCCCCAGGCTAGAAAGTAGAAGAATGTGAGTCCCACCTTAGGCATAAAAGCCAGATGACTTCAGGCCACTAATTCTCTCTCAGCCCAAATATCTTGCAAGGTTGTTGTCCTAGAGAAAATAGGAAGAGGAAGGAGTATTAGGTATGTTCACTGCTTGAGTTATTTATAAAAATAAGAAAGGCAGGAGATTGTGTGTGTGTGTGTGTGTATGTGTGTGTGTGTGTGTGTCTATGTGAAACTGGATTGGTTGCAACATGTTAAAGATGCATGGTCCTCCTTGGTTACATTCTCCTGCATTGGTCCTTTATGGTGACCTTCCCAATATTTGAAATGTACCAAAAAAAGTACTCAGGACTTTGTGGACATAGAAACTAGCTACAAGAGTTATAATACAGTAGAGCAGAGTTTCCCAAACTGAAAGGTGTATTTCCCTTAGGGAGGTACAGAAAGAGTCCAGGGCAGGTACAAAGGACCCTTCAGTTGCATTGCTATAATAAATCCAACTTTCCCAAAGTGTCACCAAATTTCTTTTAATTGTTCATTTGTATTCATTTTGATGTTTGGATTTTTAGAGGAAGTGTGTGCATTTAGAATTCACTAAAGGGAGGTGTGATGGCAAAAAGTATAGGAACCCCTGCAATAGAGGAAAATGAAAACTACAGCTGATCTGCAACATTATTAGTCTGCATTGTTACTTGATATTAGAATTGGGTAGATTTATTAGATAGATAGATAGATAGATAGATAGATAGATAGATAGATAGATAGATAGATAGATAGATAGATAGAAAGAAAGATAGATAGACAGACAGACAGGCAGGCAGGCAGGCAGATAGATGATAGACACATGTGTGAGAGAGAGGGAGGAGGGAGGGAGAGGGAGAGGGAAGGGAGATGGGAGTCAGGCATAGGGAAAAGGACTTTAATCTCATTATTTCTTTCCTTGGATTGTATTATAATTTTCCAGTTTTTCCCCTTATATTTTTCCTTATGGTCATGATTAATCCAATATTGCATCATTAATCTGTTTACATGCATGTATGTGTATATCTAAAATTGCACCTATATAGATGTATATGGATATAAAATATCTCTCTCTCTCTCTCTCTCTCTCTCTCTCTCCCCCCCTCTCTCTTTGTGTGTGTGTATGTGTGTGTCTGTAAAACTCAATTGGAGTGCCTTGAATACAATAGAACTGAGACTACAGCTTTTAGCTTAGGCTGGCATTGAGGCACATACACATCAGTGATTACATTCAAAGTTAATTTAAATCAAGCAATGATACCATGCACTAATGCTCTGGCAGCAAAAATAGTCTCTTTGCCCAAATGCATCAGAGGTCACTGCGGATACCAAAGCAACCCTGAAGACAATGCCTAATTCACTGTCTCAATTAATACACTTCCTCCCGTGGTTTTCTTTGCATGAACAATTTTGCCCAGGTTCTTATTTTTATTCTTTTTTAGTTGCAGACCAACTTCTCTGCATCCCTACTATCTGCACTGCTTGTTTTGTGGGGGAAAAGGAGCAATTTTCATGTCAGTCAGACTTCATTGATTAAGAGAAGGCACAATCTTCTAGAGAAAGCTGAAAAGTTGTTTTTTTTTTGCCTCTTCCCCTTTCATTGAAGACATTACTGTATTCTGCTACTTTATTATATTCTACCCTTGGCACAATATTGCTAAGTGGCCATGGAACCATATTCTATGTCTTGACTTTGCTTATTATGCTCTCCACATATGCCTTGTTTTCCACTTCTTATACAGGCAAGTATATTGCTGAAGAGCCACTGTGTGTCAGTGCAAGGACAGAGTTTATCTGATAAACAAGTCATTTTTTTATTTTTATTTTTTTGGAGAAAATGCCAAAGCTCCTACTGTGAAACATTAAACGTGGCCCCTCTTAAGATACACAGAATGGGGGTTCTGGTTGACTGAACACAGGCTGATAAGCTCCACACAGCTCTGAATGCTGTTTGCCCACACCACTAGTGTTAAACAAAAGAACTCCACACTGCAGAGAAAGGATGCAGGTCAGACAACTAAATTGCTTCAACCCTTAGGCTGCTTTCTGAAAAGAAAAGGCATGAAAGGAAAACAAGGGGGCTTTTATCCTGAATTGTTCTCTCCCTGTTTATTATCCCACTTAAGAAAATGATGGCAAGCATCCCACTGACCAATATATTCCCCAAGTTAAGGCAAGGGAGATTATACCTTTGCAACCGAATGCAACGGGCTACTGGTCATTACCCAAATAATTTTATTTCTGTTTTGCTTGACTTCCAAATTATGAATACAATCAAAAGTGATAATGAATTATAAAGCTGGGCAGGATAGGAACAAGTCTAGTTCCCCGGGACTATTTTGCATGAATTCACCAGGCACATTTCCCTAGGAGAGCTAGTAGATAATAGCAATCTGCCATAGGAGCAATCCACTTTGTGCCATTAAAAGTTTGTTAGATTTCTATAGTTGGAACTCTGTTTGAATGTATTACTCCAGTGGCTTAATAATAAATGCATACAAGTGAATATTATTTGGACAACCGCTGAACTTGTCTGGAATGAAACAGTGACACAATTTCTCTCAGGTTTTTTGTTCAATCAATTCTCATAAAATTGGATGAAAGAGAATTTGCTTCAGAAATGCTCTCAAAGAAAATAACTTAGAGAAAATTCTATGGGAGCAGTGCTATGAAGTTGCACCTATTAATTTTAGGTATCCAAATGGAGTGAACGTCCTAACCTTCATTGCACAATAACCTCAACAGTGACCTACAGCTTCTCTGGTTTCCCAAACTCCAATTAAACTCCAAGGCAAAAAGTAATGACACATTTGCACCCATTGGGCTTTTCATAAGTAGCCCTATTGTTACTGCTAAGCCTGCCTTTGAGAAAATGATGAAGAATTGCAAAGACCTGCCAGGAAAAATTCAGAAAAATATCAATTTTTCTGCCCATAAAAGCAATGGAAAAGTTTTAAAAGCCACTTGCGTCAAGCTCTAAAAATCTGATGCTCAAAGCTATTGTGAACTAGTCCTTGATACAGTCTTTGATACTATCGCTTATTATTGGTGATGACATAATTATTTTTTGAACAAGTATGCAATATAGCTCATTACTCAGAACAAATATTCTGTGGTTATTGTTTTTTAATATGTGATAGCAAAACATGCCATTTTTCTGGTAACTGCAAAGATGTTTTCCATTCTGAATTTAATCCTGCTACTTTGAGACAGGAAGTGTTCCCATGTCAGCCATAGCGGGATTATAACATAACTTCTTTCTTGTGACAATTTGAGAGGCCTTACTTTCCTGGTGTTTTATTTTTCTAGTTCACACATGATTTCCAAGTGCAGAGGGAAACTGTGAAATAACTGCCTTGGGTAGAGTCTGTGTGAGCATTTTAGTTCACAACATCTACAGAATCAAGGTAAAGAAAGGACAACACTACATTTCAACCCTGTTAAGGCCCAGTAAGCTAGCAGAGAGCTGGTTCCACATGTCTTCCACAGAGGACTTCTTTTGGTTACAATTGTTTTACCACACTTAATGGTGCTCATGAAATCCAGCTGAAATCTGGCCTATGGTAATACGTTTGCTAACATCAATGGACATGATCTTTAAATCGGCATGAACATGCACTTCCCCATGGCTGCCATGAATTGCATTTATCACAGAGTACAACCTTTAAATTATTTCAACACTTCATACGAAGGTATTTCTGCTTCCATTAATTACAGATATGGTGAATGGGCTTATTTTGCAAATGTTTAAACTTTAATATAGTCAACACATAACTTTTTGCATACCCCTCAGGAGAGCTGTCTATTTACTTTCATCTCCCTCTCGCTACAAAACTTGCTAAAGGAGAATACCTGAGCAATGATTTTCCACTCATAACAACTTTTACCAGAATGTGCCTATTGGTTTTAAAGGTGCCACAAATTATGTTGCTATGCTATGTGATGAAATCATCTGTGGTGCATACATGTAGAATATTTGAACCACTTAGACAGTAACTCGAAGGAACTGAGGAAGTTGAGAGAGTTTGAAATTATATGCAAGTTATGTCATGTACAAAAGAATATCCTAAATAGATATTTTTTTAAAATTGCCTCAATAGAATTAGTAACTGAAATCTCTATTGAGGTGGAGATTACTAATGTGATGATGATATATTTGGCAGATTATAATCTTAAAATAGATTTTCCATCAGTCTTTACATTTTTTGTTTATATATTTAAATTTAAAGAAATTTTTTCTTTTTCTCCATAAATTTACTTTATATACTCTTATGTTTGTTTCAGGCAATATTTCCCTCCACTTGAAGCCCTCTGAAAATATGATGGGGCAGGGAACCTGGTGTTATTTTCAGTTTAGGATTTTTTTTTCTTCCCAATAAAAATCTCTGAATAATACCAGGTATTTCAAGATTTTGTTCCTTTTCTTTTCCACAGTTTAAACTATACCAATTAATGTAAATATTGATATTAAAAAATTTCAGGTTTCTATTGGCTTAAGAATATAATAGATGAGGCAGCTAGATCTTCTAGACAGTAAAGTCAGAATTTTATATCCATCAAATGAGGCTTTAAAACCTCAGCTATACAGAACATATGTGGTGAAAATAAAGAAGACAGATTTTCAGTGACTGTATTCACAAACTGGCAGAAAATAATATTTAGCAGTTTTTGTATCAAAGAAGAGATTCAAACATGGTCTCAGAACAGAAGGAATGAGGAGGGAGTCAGTTTATAACACTAATTTATATTTTAGGTTTAATATGTTTGTAGTCTCTGTACATTTCAGAAAATCTGAATTTTAGCATTTCTTTGGTGAGTAAAAGCAAATTTTGTTCCATTTGCTGATATATCTATTTATTATTCCAATTGCATGGTATCATTTCTGTCTTTGGGAAAGGACTGGACTAAGAGTTTGAGGAATTCAAAGAAGCAATGAAAATATCTCATGGCAAACAATCAAGGCCAAATCTAAAATTAGCCATGTTTTTCCATTAATCCTTTCTCTCATATTGCTCTGATGTTTTGGTTCATGGAAGAAGAGGCTTTGTGAAAGCAGCAGCCATTTTAGGCACTATATTTCATTTATTTATTTTCAAAGCAAACCTCTACTACGGTGTGAAAACCTGTATGTATAACATACTAATAGTGCCTACACCGAAGCTCAGAAAAGGCCATAAATGGAAGTCACTGCTATTAACTGAAAAAGTACTATGTATAAATTTGCAAACAGTTCCGAATGAAATGTTAGTTTCCATACACCGTATGTGCAACTAGCACTGTATGAAGAATTTCCATATAGATAGTGATAACATGCCCACTGACTTGGAGGCACCAAATTGAATTCTAACTACACAAACATGTATTCTCAGAAGTCCTACTGATATTTATTGAACTTTACCCATTGAAGTAAAAGAGTAAAGAATTGCATATCAGTCATACCTAACACAAGGTGTAATCATGTTGCAACCTCATGCACAGTAAACTTTAGACATAATTTATGAAATTAACCCAACTACCTTTCTGAGATTTTATGATACAGTGAGCCATTATAACTAACTAACCATACCAACTGAATTTGCTTAACATATTAAACCAAATGTTGCTGGATAGATGACTGTTTGGAAAGTAATGCTGAACTACAGCTATAAGCAATGAATCTAAACACAAATCCTGAAGATAAAAATTTCCAGCAATGAGGGGTACAGAAGAAAAGAAACAGAGCTTGCAATAGAATTATTAGAATAAGAAAGGAGATAGAAATTGTGCACCTTTGCTTTATATTTTTCCATTTCTCTTCCTGGGTACAAAATGGATTTATAAGGACTTCAAAAATATATACGTGCACTTATTATAAAGACCATACATACATACCCATCATATGATACCCTTTCTGGGTAACCAACATTATTCAGAGCTCATAAATAGAATTAAAAAATAGCCTGCCAAAGAATTCAAAGAAATGTAATTTAAAAAAAACATAACTAAATTTAGTGTGTTTGTTTGTTTATAACAATTACTTGGCTGCCCATCTTATGTACCACAACTCTGGATGACTCACACCAATAATAAATACAAAACAAAATAAAAAGGGTAAACCAGCACTTTCCAATATGTCAACAGTTATACTTTCTGTACTCCAACCTCATCTTTTCCCAACATTTGGGAGAAGAACTATCTATTTATGATCTTCTGAAAAATTAAAAAGTTCTAAAAAATTAAAAACTGCCAGATCCTAGGGTTGTTGCAGAAAAGCCACACTGTCTAGATCTCACTAGATGATAGCATTTGAAGGAAGGGACATGGAGTATCCTACTACATTTGACTTGATGGAATAGGAAGATACCCTCAGGGAGATGAGATCCTGCAAATTAATCTACACAAAATCATTTGCTATACCTCCTCCGATCTTTCTATCCTCATATTATCTTATATGGATCTAGACTCTGATGTATATATTGCTTTTTGTACTTTACACTTATAATTCTTATTCATTAGGACACCAGCTCCACTGAATGATGACTTGGTTGGTCTTGTTCTTTCTTCCAACTCACTCATTCTTCTTTTGTATACTGAATTCCTACATTAAGTAACCAAAGGGCATCACACATTCATGTCTTACTCCCTGCTGAATTCTGACTGATTTGCTGCACATTCAATTAAATAAAAACAAATACTTACTTCTATTGCATACCTTCTTAGCACATTTAGTAATTAATCTTCAACACTGAAGACACTCTATAATAAAACTCAATTTCTTACAGATTTTCTGTAAACTAACAAATGGACAATAAATTTTCTCTTTCACATTCATGTATTTCTTGGGAAAATATATTTGTTTGTTTATCACATATTTTTAACTATCCGTCTTCCTCAGAGAGAAACATCTCCTTTATGGCATAAATTGATATTGTCCATCCTCAATTTTGTTCATTATCTCCTCTTGTAATATTTAAGTATTTAGTCAAACACCTTTGTGGACAAAGTTTACAAAATAATCCTCTTTTACTTTTTGAATTTACTTTCCATTTGTGTAGGAGAACTGTAACATAATTCTTCAACTTGTGAGACATTGATAACATTAAACACAATAGTAGCAATCTACATCATATTTTTGTCAAATTGTAAACAAGCTACATCATATTTTAATTGTAATCCGGTTACTCCATCTATACATGCAACATTGCCATTTTTTAACATTCTCACGGTATTCATTTATTTTTTAAATATTTCATACTTTTTAATTACCCATCTCCCTCAGAGAGGAGATCTAGGTGGGTGAGTTATGAGTTATCCACTTTTTATCCACTCATTATGAGTGGATAAAATGAGGGAACAGAAGGGGAACTTATCAAATTTGCAGATGATGCAAAGCTGGCAGAAATAGCTAACACCCAAGAAGACAGGCTCAAGATCCAGATGGATCTTGTTAGACTAGAACACTGGGCCATATCTAACAAAATGATATTCAATGTAGAGAAAAGTAAAGTTCTACACTTTGGTAAGAAAAACCAAAAGTACACATATAGATTAGATGAAACCAGGCTCAACAGCAGTAACTGTGAGAGGGATCTTGGAGTCTTAGTGGACAACCAGCTAAATATGAGCCANTGATTGGGGGACTGGAGACTAGGGCATATGAAGAACAGTTGCAGGAACTGGGCTTGGCTAGTCTGATGAATAGAAGGACCAGGGGAGACATGATAGCAGTCTTCCAATATTTGAGGGGCTGCCACAGAGAGGAAGTTATTTGCTAAAGTGCCTGTAGGCCAGACAAGGAATAATGGATGGAAACTGAACAAAGAGAGATTTAACCTGGAAAAAAGGAGAAACTTTCTGACAGTGAGAACAATCAACCAATGAAATAACTTGCCCTCAGAAGATGTGGGAGCACCATCATTTGAGACCTTTAAGAAGAGATTGGACTGCCATTTGTCAGAAATGATGTAGGGTCTCCCACTTGGGCGGGGGGTTGGACTAGATGACCTATAAGGTCCCTTCCAACTCTGATTATCTGTTATCTTCACTGGAAGAGGCTGTCTGCTTTTGTTCCAGAGGAAACCCCCAATCAAAGATGCCAGGAACACAGATAAGCCTTCACAATACCAGATAATTCACGATTTGCTTCACGATTTGTTTCATGATAAACATTTACAGTGTTAATTTTTACACCACTTTTCAATGTTTCACTACTATTACCATTCAACTCTCTGAAGTATTCCTTCAAACATTGTCTCACTTCAGTTTTATCCCAGGTCATTTCACTGTATTTATTTTTAATTCAGTTCACTGGGTTGTTTCATTGATTGGTTGGTTGGCCATTTAGGCTTAAAACTTTTCACCCCTTCCAAAGTAATGTGTATTTCTATCAAAATTATTTTACATCTTGTCTGCTTTTTAATCTTGACAATTCCTTGCTCTCTTTGACTATTTTTTTTACAAATGTCTGGTTTTTTTAATTGATTTTACAATATAGAAATATATACAGTATTATATAAAACATCAAGTTATACATTTTGTAAACTAAAACTATTTTTATTGAATTACTTAATTGCTTCACTAACACCTATTCTAATCCAAAATGCCTTTACATGGCTTACATGTTTCTGATTAAATTAGTTAGGTTAAAATGCAACAAGAATACACACAAAACCAAAAGCAATAATATAATTCATAAGTCCTCACCTTATACCCATGGATTATTACAGAGAAGACTCAAACTCAGAACTTGGGATTTGCAACGAAGCCTCCCAAGATGGCTTTCACCCAATGGGCAAATTCCATTTAGAGAAGGTGTTTTAAAGGACCATCACCTTGAATTGTAACTGTAAACCAACTGGTAAGCTTTAGAACATCTTGCTTTAGTATGGACATATTCACTAAATCTTTTACTATTTCATCTTCCCCATTCTGGGTCAAGAGCAGCTTCCAAGTAGTCTTCTGAGGCTGCCTTGAAGTAGAGCTCATCACAATGGTACAAATGTGAGGTGACAAAGACATGAATTACTATCACTAAAAACTCCTCAACTTGGAATACCCATAATGAGAACATAAGATGGAACTGTGGAAAGTAACTCCAACCTCATCTTATTCTTTCAGCAACAGCAATGTTTAATATCTATACCAGGTATGGAAACTTTGTTGATTATTGATAAATTTCAGGAGTGGACGATAAAAAAAGTCAGTGACATGACTTGCCAACACTTTGAAGTGGGAACTATGTGAATGTTTGCTAAGCTAAAATTACTTTATTTGAATATTTCTAAGTTAAATATCAACAAATCTCCTTTTCTTACATTGCTAACACCCCTTATTACAGAATCTTATTCATTTTATACGTTTTTTGTTTCTAAACAGAAAATATAATCTATTATATCAATTATGTTCTGCCTCACATTTCCTCATTAATGGAATGAATAAAAGAAATCCAAAATAACATGGAACCATACAAATGTTGTTCCTGTTCACAATTATTTCAGGGGTGGGGATGTGGAACAGAAACACGTTATCATATTAAATTGTCCTGTCTACTGACATGACTTCTTCTACCAGAAAATACCATATGCTCTCAAGGGACCTTCATTACAGCAGGTCTAGGAATTGTAAATGAGCTTCTTAAGTTGTGTGCAAGGCCAAAATTACAGGGTTTATACCTCTTCCTAAAATGGCACATGTTTTTCTCAAAATCAAATGTGTTATTTTTTTCCTGTTGACAAGCAGACTACTATATCATGTTTATTTTGTAACACACTAAAGAAATATCCAGCTAACAAAAGCAGTAGTTGAAGTAACTGAGATATTCTTGCAATCCAGTGATCATTCATAGAATGATTGTAGCTCATTACATGCAACCATCACACCAGTATCTTTTGGCAATCGTTCCAACTAGGTTATCTTTTCCTTCTTTCACTTTTTCTATGCTCGAAAAAGAATAGCAGACATAACACACAACACATAAGAAAGTTCTAAATTATATATATATATATAATTTATTATATATATATATAAATTATAAATTTAATTATAAATTTAATTATAAATTAAATTATATATATATACAAAACTCATACCACTTCCTAGAAATGATCAAAGATCTACACGTAGAACAAGAAGATCTGCTTGTAAGTTTCGACGTGCGTTTTCATTAGTCACTCAATCCAAAAAAGAAACTCTTGAAATCATCAAAAATAAATACCAACCAGCTAAAGACCTCATGGAACTAACAGAACACTGCCTAACCAACACATATTTCATATACAAAGTACAAAGATACAAGCAAATTGAAAGAGCCCTTTGGGATCACCACTGTCACCCGTCATTGCAAACCTGTTCATGGAAGAATTCGAATCCGGAGCCCTGGCTAATGCCACCCCAAACCCAAACTATGGCTAAGATACATCGATGACACATTTGTGATTTGGCCCATGGAAAAGAAAACCTAAACAATTTCCTAACACACCTAAACAACACACACCCCAAAATCAAGTTCACCATAGAAAGCGAAATAAACAAACAACTACCATTCCTAGATGTACTAATCTACAAAAGAACAGATGGCACACTGGGACACACCATATACCAAAAGAAAACACACACCAACCGCTACCTCAACGCCCCAATCCCACCACCACCCAGCACAGATAAATTCCGTGGCGAAAACACTAATTACCAGAACCAAACGCCTGGCAGATAAGACACATATAAAGACTGAACTATGCACCCTGATGAAGTATTGACAGCCAATGGCTTCCACAAAAACAAAATCACCAGCTTGATCCACAAAAACACACCAAGACATAACAGAGACTAGAAGACCAACAGACCTATGGAACAGCTGTCTTGCCCTACATAAGAGGTACTACAGATAAAATCAGTAAGATACTACACAGGCATCACATCAAGACTGCCTTCAAAACAGACAAAAAATAGCAGCCATCCTGAGGAACCCCAAAGACAAAATTGACCTGGAAAACCAAGGCATATACGAAATTCCCTGTACATCATGCCCGGCCACATACATTGGACAGACCAATAGAAGAATAAGTACCCGCCTGGATGAACACAAAAATGCAGTAAAAAAGCTGGAACACACCTCCTCACTAGTCCAACACATGAAAACCACAGGTCACAACATCAACTTCAATGGCACTAAAACCCTAGCCACTATAGAAAACCCCAGCCACAGAATCATCAGAGAAGCCATAGAGATTGAAAAAAGACCTGAAAGCATGAATAGAAAGAGATGATTCCACCAGACTGTCAATCATTTGGAAGCCTGCACTCTCAAATAGAAAGATCTCCACACCACAAGCCAGGCAAACACCTGGCACAAACAGGACTCCCTCTGATAGCTCCAACTCAAACACCCCCCCACCAGGCACCCAGGTGAAACCAGCTTGCTAATGAATAGCAGCTTGCTGATGAATAGCAGCCGTCTTTCACACGGAGCCAAGCTGCATTGAAAGCCTCAACACAAGAACAGAGTGTTGCCAGCCAATCAAAGCCACAAAAACAGACAGAAGAAACCAGAAACACCAATCAATCAAACTCCAAGTCCAATAACACAGACCCAGGCTAATAGCCAATCAGAATAGACCAGCCTCAAATTGGAAACAGAGGAACTGTGAGCCACACATCCACACAGAAGCCTGATGATGGCAGATGAGATTCTGCTGAAACATTGCCTACAACTTTAACAGAACTACAATGACGTGGGATAATACCCGAAGGAAGCTAAACAGCACAAATGTAAGTACCCGCGAGAGCTTAAAAAAACATATATATCATGGTATATACATGTAGATATATCACATGGATTATATAGGGAACTCCAACTTGGTGCTATCCAGAACTATTGAATTTTTACTACTATTGTTATTCCTAAGAAAGGTAGTAAAACTGAGCTGTTGGCCCTTCAAGGAACATCAGGCTTGGAAAAAGATGCCACTATTAAAATTCCATTATTATAGGGTATAATAACAGAATCATGAAGGCCTGGTAGAATTTCTGTCTGTTCTCTCTTATGCTATGCAGAATCAAGGCGGGCCTGTTTTGAGTTTATTTCTTACATTTCCTGCTTTGCCATGGGAACTGAAGAGATTCACCGTATAAAGATTCCAACCATTATTCATAGAAAGTCTTAGATGACAATAAAATGAATTTAATCTACTGTAACAAATATTCTACAACAACACATATCCATTAATATGACTATAGGGAACAGAGCTTCCACATTTAAAAATGTTTCTGGGAAATATTGATGGGATCCAAATTCATAATTAGGGCGGAAACAGACTATTTATGAGAAATCACTGATGATACATCATCAAATATGATGATACATCAGTAAAAGGGATCTTGTACCACATTTCCATCTTTTTAATACATTTTCTTTTAATGTTTAGTATCAGTGTCAACCATTTTTGTTTCTAGTAAACCTAGAAGCAAGTTTTTCCATATCATTGCTGTGGAATGCTTGGCAACTCACATCTTGACATAATTGTAATTCTTTTTTAAGGCAGGGATAGTGAATTGCACCCTCAAGGGTATTATAAGGATGAATCAGTTTATATAACAAATATTTTATGTATACATCTTTCAGTCATAAAATGCATTGCAAAGCTTAACTCTGCATGAATAAAAAAATTTCTTTTTCTTTTCTCCAACTATATGGTGGGATAATAGTTATTTTACAGTTATGTGGGGTGTTATACAATAACAGAAGAAAACAACTATTTTCTAATAGCCTGGTGTAGCGGTTTCCTTTTTTAGCCTCCTCTTCCAATAACTCCGCTACAGAATTGCATACAGTAGAAAGTCTAAGACTGTACAAACTAGTTTTATGGTGATATGGAGAAATCTTTGTTCTTTGAAAGATGCTGATGGCAGATCAAATGTTGCAGGGGAAGATGTATCATTTCAAACATGTTCTATGGTAATTCAATCACTGCTTAATCTAGATTGAGAATATCAAATAATTGAACTGCTCTTCGAAATGACATACATGGACTCTGATATATACAGAGATGGTAAAATCTTAAACCTACTGATTAAGTCTTAAATATATTTGATGATCCTGTAAGTTTTTCTGTCTCCATTCCACCAAGTATTTAAAGATTGTTAAGGATAGCAAAGATTGTTTTCTCTCATTTGAATGTGACCTTTTCTGTGATCAACTGAAGACTTCCATGTCTTTAGGTGCACAAGTCTAGGACATGGAAAAAAACTCCTGATTTTAGAGACATAACTTTGCCTCTTCTTAATGGTACCCAAATACCTATGTGTTCTGTCTCGCCTTTCCTCTTTCCAAAAAGAGGAAAGAGTACACACACACACAAACATAGGTGGGCAAGCTGGCTCGGACTTCACCGAGTTAATTCTTTGGAACTGATAATATTCTTGGCATTCCACCACGTCCTGCTTGCCAAGTCCAAACTGATAGCAAATAAAATTTTACTCACAGAAAATCACAAGGCAGTCCACAAAGAAGTCAGCTTAAATTTTGTCCCGTATAAAGTTTCAGGAGAAAACACACCCACTTTTATGCCCTGTGGGGTATGGCTCAATGACTCAGCTCACTCTCTGACCCTCCCACGCCTCCTACGTTGCTGCTCACGTTTCTCCCTATGATGCTGNTCCTCTTTACTCCCTGTCAGGGGCTGCTCTGATATGCCTTCCTCCTGATTAATCTCAGGCTGTTCCTCTTGGTTGTCTGATGGAACCTAAGGCATTACCAGGGAGGTAGGTCCTGGGGAGGAAGGCATTCCCAGTTCCTCCTCATCATTTTCCAGGTCCTCTTCCTCTGACAGAATAGGCTTGGGAATCGGGGCCACAACACCTATGTATTCTCAATCTGCCTGCATTTCAGTTTATTGTAAGTAAATGCATGTATGGTTATAAAATATGTCCACGCATGCCCAGATTTCTCCTTTTGGATCTGTACAATATTGCATTGGGAGACCAAGATGAAAATTAAAGAAATCAAAATGAATGGTGAATTTTTGGAAAAGCTATTTATTTGGAAGTACTTGTCATTACTGATCTTTAACCTAGGATTATCTTATTATCTAAAAACATCTCCCCAGGACCCTGAATTGTTATCATGGGTTATTTGGTTTTTTTTCTCCATGTAAAGAATTTCCAATAGTTTCCTGTAAGTTAAAAGAAAAAGCCCAGGAATGCATAAAGCTGAGAATGAAAAAACTGAAAAGAAAAGGCAGTGAGGAAAGTAATGGTGCGAGCTACTTGTTGGAATTAAGAAAAATAACTTTGCTACATGACATTAAATGGTCTCTTTCTTTTTTGTACATGCAAGATTTATCATTCCATTTATTCTTAAAACCAACTAACCATAGTCATTTACGTTTGGAATTTAAAGTTGCTTACTGTTATACTGTAGAGTTTAACAGAAGTCTGGCTGGCTGTTTTCACAAGGCATCAGTCACACTTTTCCAGCGTTTGCTGATATAAATATAAAAGCTTCAAATTTAAAGGATAAATAAAGCAACACTATTATCTAAACAGGGTAAAATATAACATCCTTGTGGTTTGTGGAAATTTTTGATGTGCCTGCTGGCTTTTCAATAAAAATCAATTATGCCTTAAATGTGAACGGTAGTCAACATACTACAGACTATAAATTCAATTTCATACTCAGAAATATGGATTAGCTGAACTAGATGCCCTTCCATTGATTTCAGAAAGCAAAAGCTGATAAGGTAAATAATAGTAAGAAGCTCTCTGACACTCCACATCAAGTTCTGGATTTCCATATTATTTTTGTAAGAACTTTCCAGTCACTATAATATCCTCCTTGTGAAATATGTATGATGAATGAATATTATACGGATTGCTGATTCATCTCTATTTACAGAATGGATATTTAGTTTTTATAATGCAAAGTGGGAACGGGATCAGAAATAAATATACTTATTTCCTCTCACATGGTAGAAGGCATGTTTCATCTCATCTGAATAAAGCCATGGGTAATTACAGAACATTCTGATTAAGCTCATGTTATTTAGACTACACACTCCTATAAATAAAGGCTCTGGAGAATAGCACTGCAAAACAGCCCCACTCACTACGATATAAATTATAGGGAAAAGAGCATGGTGTGCAGTAAATTTAACACACAATCACCTCTGCACTTTATACTGAATGTCTTAGGAAGGAAAGAAGAGAAATGTTGTGGTTTCAATGAGAACAACTATAACATATAGCCATTTAGAAAAGCAGTTTTTCTACATCCAGAAAGAATTTCATGTAAAGAGATGGAAAAAAGAGAAATGGAAGCTCTGTAGGAAGGAGAACTAAGAATTATAACATCCTAGAGTTACTGGAACAATAGCTTTACAGAAGAAGATCACGTTGATAAAAACGTTTCTCCAAAGAGCTCCGGTATAGTTTACATTATCCTCAGAAAGACCTGTGACCTGGCATGCATCCTTATTTATTTATTTAACACATTTTCACCTTACCACAATCAAACTTACTCTTGGTGCCTTACAAGGAATACAAAGAGAAACAATTAAAGGCATCCATGGTCCCGCTGGAGTGCCAGTTTGATGTTTTTAGTGAAGACATTAGACTAGAGAGTAGACAGTGAGTTCTAGTCCAACCTTAAGGCCTGGTCCCACTGGACGATGGACGCAAAACATATGCATAAAGGACACAGTGGACAAGGAAAATTTCGGGGGTGGCTCCATCCGTTGTCATCCGCTCCAAAAAGTGGCGAAAATTTGCATAAACAGAATGGAAAAG
>BHFT01004864.1:0-24306 GCA_004320025.1 Laticauda laticaudata
AAGCTGCACTGAAAGCCTCCAATACAGGAACACAGTGTTGCCAGCCAATCAAAGCCACAAAACAGACAGAAGAAATTTTATATATATATATGTAAAACTGGCTAAAATAAGAGGATTTAAATGTGCCATCTATGGATAGAAGGAAGGAAGATATTCCAAGGAAGCAGAAAATAATATTGAAATGACTTTGAAACTTTCAACAAAAAGACTGAAAATAAAATACAAGAACTTTAAACTTTGTGAGGGGTGATTTTGGTGTGAATATTCAATTGGTTTTTGGATTATTGGATGTAAAAAAATAAAATAAAAGAAATTAAATGAGTTATCCCACCAACAAGAACAGAATGGGACCATGGAAGAAATGGCATCGATATCTAAGGACATTAAGGACAGCTGGGAAAAAATTCTTAACAAAATGCAGAGTATAGAGGAAAAACTGGAGAGGAGTGAGCAAGACTCATAAGCAGAAGAAGAGGAACTAATTAGAAGATCAGAAGAAAATACAGAGAAAAATCAACAAATAGACTGTGATGGTGAGGAAGAAGAGAGCATAAATATAATAATAATGGTGTAATAAGCAGAGAGGAGTATCTTAAGGGAATGGAAAGAAGAAATGAAATTGCAAGATGACTCCCCTGAGAGAGAGAGAGAGACAAAAGCAAGAGCAGACATTTTGAAAATTAGACAATGGAACAGGGTGGAGAAGGGAGAAAAATTTAAAATGATAGGTTACGATGTGGAAGCAGACAGGGACAAAGACTTGAGAGGTGAGCATGAGAGGCGAACTAAGAAGGGAATGTTTAACATTTTAAAGCAAATAAGAGATAATGGTTAAAGAATTTTTTTTATTCTTTTTAAGTTTTCTTTCCTTTTTTTCTTTCTCCAATATAACAAAGATATAATTAAATTCTGAATAGGATTGGAAATGAGAGAGAGAGAAAACAATGAAATATATGAAATGGCTTGAGTTGGCTTGAATAAAGTGGTAATTAGTGTAAAAATAAAATATTGAAATATTGATTAAATAATGGAAGATTGGAATTTAATATTAACAGGAATATTATTAGTAGAACTACAATAACTAACAATACATTGTTAAATGTATTAAACATGATTATTGATGTTTTATTTGTGGTAAAAGGAAGGATATATTTGATAAACAAAATCTTATATTTAAAAAACTATTCGAAAATATTTTTGGAAATTGTAGTGGCATAACTGAAAGTTGGAACTGGAATGGAATTGGAGATAGGGAAATAATGGAATACACTTATTTAATAATAAGATGATGTAAGAAAAAGAAAGGAAACCAGAATTTGAATGAGGGTGATATTAAGTATATTTGAATAACATGAGGATTGGCATTAAAGAACTAATACAATGAAATATTGAATACATAAATGAATGGAATAAGAATTATAATGGAATATTAAGATGTTAATGAAATAAGATTGTGAAAAAAAATAGATAACATGATTATTAACATGCTATTGGATGTAAAAGGAAGATATTTGAATATAAGGATTGGTATATAAATAAAATACTGAAACATTGAAAACCAAACAATGAAAATTTTGAAAATAACAAATATAGGTAGGATGTTAAATTTATTGAGTATTATTTAAATTGTATTAAAATGTAACACACCCAGATGTCATATTGTTCACATATTGATATGTATGTAGAAATAAAAATAAAAAACTTTTTATTGAAAAAAAATACATCAGAATTTAGTTTCTATTAGAACTTAACATCATGGGGTTTTGGTCATTTGCTGAGGAAGTTTTACAATTGAAATCTAACTGCAGCATTTGGTCAAAGGGTATTAGCATTAATCGTGCTGTTTGTTAGCCTACAATGTTTAACATGCTAATTTCTAATTCATCATTCAAATCATTATTCCCATTATTATTTCTGGTAATTAAAGCATGGCACATATATTTGGAGCTAAGCAGATACATGTATATTTTACTGGATGATCAGACAATCATTGTCAACCCTATAAATGAAAGTGCAGTGATTCCCTCAATGCCATATATAAGATAGTGGAATTCATATAGGAAAGTGCTGAAAATCGCTCTCCAAGATGGCTGCTGAACAGCAGGGAGATTTTTCTCTCCTGATCATGTTCTGCTGATTTTGCAGCCAAAGCTGGTTCTTTGACAGCATTGCTACCTAGATTTGAATTTTTATGTCTAAAAGTTGACTGGCTGGTTGAACTCTGTTCTTTTCTTTTGATCTTTTTGATTCTTTTGAATAACTTTTGTCTTCTATAAGGAAAACACAGCATGTCTTGGAGTAGTGAAAGTATTCAGACTTGATTTATATCTAAATTGGACTTTCACAACACGGATTTTGCACTTTATTAACTTGCAGAAAGATTGGAGATTATTTTTTTTTAATCTTTTTTTTATCTTGGACTGAAATATCCAAACATTTGCCCTGTCTTCTCTACTTACCTTTTTACTTGGAGAAATATCCCAGTCTCTGATGAGTTTTATCTCTTTGTTGCTAAGTTGCACCAGAGCAACAATTTATCTGATTATAGACAAGGAAAAGTGACAGGCAGCAAAACAAAGGACATTTGGTAATATGAAAACCCAAGTTGAAAACTTTTTGAAACACTTGGACAAAATAATAATGGTAGCAAAACAAACAAACAAACAACAAAAAAAATGCAAGTAACTTGGAGTTAAATCAGATGCACAAAAGGTGTATTCAATTTGAAAGTGGTAGATTCTGTAAAGGAGACTGAAAAACGATATGGATGTTACAGACTTAGAATGGACTGAAGAAATTTGGAGTAGTTCGGAAAACCGGCAAATACTACCTCTAACTGGCCGCGCCCCATCTATTCTCTGTCTCCCAAGTCCTAGCTGATTGGCTGGGTCTTCTTTTGTTGCCCTGCACAGGAGAACGGAGCTGGAAAGCAGGTTAGAGGGGTGGAGAGAATGGAATTTTGCAGTAACCTTCCCCCAGGAATGGGGTAGAAATGGAGATTTTACAGTATCCTTCCCCTGCCATGCCCAGCAAGGCACGCCTACTAAGCCATGCCAACAGAACTGGTAGTAAAATTTCTTGAATCCCACCACTGATTCAGGCTTCCATTCTTTTACAACATCAGAAAACTGATTGAATGGATAAGTGATAGATTAGTTTTTTCTTAGAAGATTGAAGAAGATTGGGGAATGGATTTATCATACTCATCTCAAAAAACATTTTCAGCTGGACCTTTTGAGGAAGATAGACTTTGGAGAATAGTTTAATTATATTTAACCAAACAACAGTGGATAAGAAATGGAATTAAGAAACAGTCATAAATATTTGATCCAGGATGAATCAGAGTTAACTGTTGGGATGATTTGAGATAGGTAGAAGCTACGGTAAACTTTCTACTAGTTGAATACAATAATAGTTTGTTGACAGAGAGTTTTGAAACTTTACTTATTTTGCTTATTTGTTGTTCTATCTGTTAATTATTTGACCATTAATATAATAGATAGCTGATGGGTTAATAATTTGAACACCAGAATTAGAAATTTGAAAAAAATGTCAGGCTTCTTTAGTAAGGATTGGGAAATTAATATTGTTATAATATTTATCAATAACCAACTAGGGATAACGTGTGTATATGTTTTTTATATCTTTTTTCCAATGCATCTTTTTTTGCGTGTTTTTTTGTTTTATTTTTTGTTTCCGTGAACTTTTTTCTTTTATGGAATTTTGTATTTTCACTTTTTTCTTTTGAATAAAATAAAAACCATTTTAAAAAATGAAGGAAAGTGTTAAACCTTTGGCAAGAATATCAGTGAATGTCCTTAAATAAGCTGCTTTTCAGTGCTTAATGTGAAGTGGAAACCAATGAAGCAAACCATGTTATGTTATCACTCTGCACAACATCCAGTAATAAACAACCATGGCTCACTAACACAGAGAGAGTAAGCCAATATATATTTGTCCAGCTTTTATTAAAAGTATCACTGGAATTAAATGATTCTTAACCTGTACGTGTGTACTGTTTCCATAAAGGCTAAGTCCCACTGGCCGAAGGACGCAAAACGTATGCAAAAAGGACACAGCAGATGAGCAAAATTTCAGGGGTGGCTCCATCCGTTGTCATCCACTCCAAAAAGTGTTGAAAATTTGCATAAACGGAATGGAAAAGAACGGACATGGGTAGTATGTAGCGCGGATGTTAAACGGATGTTCATAGGAAGCCTAGCGGGTGTATATCGGATGCAAACCATTCACTGCGCATCCTTTCTATTTCCGTGCTACTAATGCTGTGTAGACGTTCCGTGTACCTTTTGTTTCCTCCCTCTTTCCGTTTTCAGCTGCAACGGATGTGAGTTACGAGGATGCCCAGAGGATGCAGAGAGGATACAGCAGACGTTTAACGGATGATAAATGGATATAGAACGTTTGTTGCTCGGATGTCACGGATTTACATTGTACACAGCGGAAAGTTCATCCATTCACAAAGTTTTCTGCAGCTCAAAATTTCTTGCGCGGATGAAATTGCAGTGGATGGATGCTTGACGGATAGAGCGTATGAAACATGTATGCAATGTGTACACAATGGATGCATAGCGTTTTCCAACGGATGGCAAGCTTTTTTTAACGTTTTACATCCTCTTTGCATCCGTAAGTGCAGTGGGACAGGGGCTTAAAATTAGAGTGGATCAGCATAAATAGAGCTGTTTCTATTGACTCATCATTAAATGTCTCTATCATCATCATTAGTTACAAGTGTTCATTTTCTTTGTCACATGCTAAAGGTATGTCACAAATGCAGAGTTTGTCTAGATTCCTTCTCTGTTCTTTCAATACAGTTGTGGATATGGACATGGCATACTATATTTCCCAGATCACCCAAACTAATACCCCAATGACTGTAAGATATCCCAACCATCTTAATGGAGTTAATTGTCTTAATGGGAACAGGGAGATTTTTTTCCCTGAAAAGAGAGTTTTCCATCAACTATTATTTTTTTTCTTTCAATTTGATTGAATTCATAACATTAATGCAACTGACAGTCAATTCAACTGACAGTCAATTCAACTATATCATCATATATAGTTTGCAACCTGAGACATTTCTACAGATACACGGGCCATTTCACCACAGAAAATACATTTAAGATGTCAGTAGTGAGAATACACCAGATGCTGAGAAACAAGTAGCCAGAGTTGTGTTCCCAGGCAATTGTTTTGCTCTCGGCTGCATATTTTTCATGGAAAGGGTTGTGTTGTTGTTGCTGCTTTGGTTTGGCAGAATATTAATCTGCTGATGATTTCAAAAAGCGACTTTGAAGTGTGTTGTTATACTTCCCACCCCACCCATTTTTCTTTTGTACAAAAGGGAAAATGTGATGATAGATGCATACTCACTAAGAAGTATATTTCTTTCCCTGGAGTACTCAGAAGCAAGCATTAAGCTATGGAAATGAAATGAAGTGGAAATGAAAGAGTGCAGCATTTCATCACATTCTAAACAATACCAAATATTAAAAAAGCAGAGGGAGAGAGACAATAATTGAATGATATATGAATAGCTAAAAAGGATAGCAAAGCAGGAAAAATCTGATGTTTAAACCCAAACTCTTAGCTGATGGCAACTTCAGTGATGAGTTGGGAAAAAAACCCACTTCTCTTTGATTGCTTTCAATATCACTCCCACCCTGACAAATCCTCAGTCCTTTAGGAATGTTGCAGGACTTCTATAAACTCCCCATAAATAGCAGAATGTGTCATGCCCCTGGTGAAGACTGACTCTGAGATAAAGGAGGAACAGCCCACAGGGAGTGGAAGTGTGGGTTTGGAGGTTGTGGAAAAAGCTGGGGAAGGGCAGAGGCTGGCTGGGCAGTCAGAGGAGGACCCAAGCCTGTCCCCTCTCCATCCTAGGGCACGCAGGGAGGAGAGGATAAGGGAGAGACATGGTCTACTTGGGAGGAGAGGGCCTTGATCCTCTTCATGGGCTGCAGCTGTAACAACTGAATAAGAGAATGGACATGCGTATAGGCGAGCGCTGGAAACAAAAGTGTGGAAATATCTCTAGTTTGTGGTTCCTCTCTGAGTTTGGCATCCTTCCCAGTGTATGTTATCTGTGGACATCCTCCAGCCCTTATCTTGCCTGGTTTGGGTTGCTTTTTTTCCCTTCTTCGTGTAACTGTGTAGGATTTTTTTTTTGTCTTCCGTCAAGAATATTCAGAGTTTGGAAGCAAAGTGAAGGAATAAAAGGGGCTTCACTTCTTTTCTGTCACTGTGTTTGTTTTGGATCCCACTCTGGGTCATCACAGAATGATAATTTCTGGTGAGAGGGCAATGCTTGGGAACACTGCTCTCTGATCACACTTTCACACATCTCGGTAGGTTGAGCATCAGAGCAGGTTTCCCTTTGTGAAATTCAGGAATTTCTAAGCATTGACTATCAATACTACTACTATAATGTTGTTGTTGTTTTTTGCACTTTCAGTATTAAATAACATCTCTGTAAAGGAAACCATCTGCAATTGTTCAGCCTGACACAGCATGTGGCATTCACATTTTCTAAATTTAAACAGGGTTTTCATCTGACTTAGTTTGTAGCAATTTCAGGAGAAGGTATGTGATGCAGAGAAATAATGTGCATATCTATACCTCTCTGCCATACCTTTGCACCCAAAATTGGAGTAGGCAAACTGCACCTCCGAAGTAGTAAAAACAATCAGAAGCACGCAAAATACCTTGTTAAAAACAACAACAACCGTGCACTCTTTGATACAGAACAATGATGGGATTCAAATTTTTTTACTGCCGATTTTGTGGGTGTGGCTTTGTGGACATGGCAGGGGAAGGGTACTGTAAAATCTCCATTCTCTCCCCACTCCTGGGAGAAGGTTAGTGCAAAATCCCATTCCCTTCCCACCCCACTAACCTGCTTTCCAGCTCCGTTCTCCTGTGCAGGGCAAAAAAAGAAAACCCAGCAATCAGCTGGGACTCGGGAGGCAGAGAATAGACAGGGGCAGGACCAGTCAGAGGTGGGATTTGACGGTTCTCCGAATTACTGAAAATTTCTACTACCGGTTCTCCAGAACTGGTCAGAACCTGCTGAATACCACCTCTGATTTGCAATACTGTGCCAAATAGGCATTTCAAATATCAGTTTGACATAAAGCAGCTTCCAAGCACTGACTATTATAGTTCACTATGCCCACTTAGGACTAAGACAAGGGAAACTAGAGCATTGTTTTGAACTTCCCCATTTTGCAGTTCTCCAAACGTCTATGACTTTCAAATTTTAGCACAGGTAGTTTTTGGCTTATGGACACAATTGGGTCAGAATTTCAGCAAGGCAGTTGTTAAATGAGTTCTACCCAATTTTACAGACTTTTTTCTTACCAGTGGCTAACTGAATCATGCAGTTATGAAGTGAAGCTGGTTTTCTCCATTGACTTTGCTTGTTGGAAGCCAGCAGGGAAGGTTGCAGATAGTGAAGACATGCAGAGGTGGGCGCTCTCTTCCTGGTTGCTGGGTGGGCATGGCCATGGTGGGTGTGGCCTAGTCAGCCTCCTGCACCACGGCGGGAGGGCTGTTTCACCCTCCCTGGGTTCCAGAGGCTTTTCCTCAGGATTTCTTTCGGGGGGAGAAAATGGCCTCCCTGGGCTGTGGAAGCTATCTGGAGGCTGGAAACAGGCCTGTTTCTGGCCTCCCGGAGCCTCCAGGAGGTCCATTCTTTGCCTTCCCCAAGCATCTGTATGGGTCCTGTACTTCTCTGAGATCCAAAACGGGCCACAAGGGGACTCCTGGGAGGGGTGTGGTAGGATGGGTGGGGCCACCCAAGGGTGGGATTTGCCGGTTCACTGAATTAGCCATAAAATTAACCAGTTCTCCTGAACTGGGGTGAACTGATAGCAGCCCACCTCCTGATCACATGACCCTGGGATACTGCAACTATTGTAAATACATGCCAAGTTGTCTGAATTGTGATCATGTGACTCTGGGGATGCTACAATGGTCATATGTACTGATCATGAGTCACTTTACAAAGCCATTGTAACTTTGAATGGTTGCTCAATGAATCATTATAAGTCAAGAGCTACCTGTAGTACCATTGCCATGTGGCTTTGGAATAAATAAAAACTGTTTAGTTAGTAAATATTATAACAGCCAATCCCTTTCTTTAAAAAAAAGACTAAAGTCATTAAATGCAAAGATTTGTCAGCCTTCAAGATCTTCTGCTATTGCTTTGCATCTTTTCGACTGCCATAAGTAACCGGCGCCCGAGGGGGGAAGGAAGGTAGGAATAATTTGGGGAATTGAGCTGGAGGTGTTACATTCATCTGTTGTATAAATGGGAGGGGGAGCATAAGCTAGAGTTAGGTTTCTATTTCTCGCTTAGCTTTCTTCTCTCTGCGCAACTGCAACCCGTTATCAAAAATATGCCAAGGTCAATGGACAGAGGCCTCATCATCACCTGAAGATGCCCACATGATCATATCCACAACTTCCTAATTGGAAGTGTCATTTGAACTATTGGGGGTGGGAACATTTCCATCACTTCCTATATGTGAATTGCGCGCCTAATCTCAGATTCAGAATTCTTTGGTTGCTACCACTTCACTTTCAGTAAAGATATCTTTTCTCTAAACTAAAGAGTCTAAGTATTTCTTTCCTGGATTTTGAATGGAGCTCCTCCTGACATTATTCTGATCTCCATCCACCTGCCCACCCGGAGAGAATACCAATTTTCTTCTGAGGGGGCCTGGACATCATGTCATCTTCAAATAGTGACCAGGAGGATCCAGGAGCCATTGGAGGGCAAGATTCTTTGCTGATGCAGGAAGCCCAATCGCTAGCAGAGCTCAGTCTGGAAGAGGATCCAGGTGTGAAGCCCAGATGGTCATGGGGGTTGGTTGGAAAGATCCAGAGGAGGAACCCCCCCCCCGAGAGTCACAACAACCTGCCGGCGTGGAAAAGAGGAGCCTTGGCAAGAGAAGGAAAAGAGGGAACTCTTGCTGGATCAAGCCAGGAGACTCCTGAATGAAGCCTTTGAACAACCTCAAGCTCCACAAAGGTATGATGGGGGAGGGGAAGAAGCCCCAGCCAGGAGAAGCAGAGCAGCTCCCTCTCCCATAAATCAACCCGATCCAGCAGCAGCCCGGGGCCTTCAGCGGGAGGTGTGATTCCTAGAAGCGTAAAGCTCCTAGGCTGCCTCTGTTAGAAGTAAAATACGGAGGGGATCCCAAAGCCTTGGGATTTTTCCTAGCTCAAGTTTGGAGCCATATGGAGGAGTATGGGGAGGATTTTCCCTCAGAAGCAGCCAAAGTGAGGTGTTTACCAGGACCTGGAGGGAATAGTGGCAGAGTGGATGGTGACTTTGCATAATGATAATGCTCCCCAGTTGCTGAATTATAACCTATTTATGGCTGCACTGCAGGCCAGGTTTGAAGACCCACTGGTGGCGCAAGGCCCGAATTAGGATGAAAACCAATAAAACAGGGGCGGAGGTCTGTGGCTGATTACACCCAAGAATTTAGACAGTTAGCAGGCCATTTCCGAGCTGCCCCAAGAAGCCCTGATAGAAACTGTTTTAAAGATGGTTTAAATGAAGATGTGTACCAGAGATGCACTGCTAGAAGAGACCCCAAATAATTTGCAGATGTACTTGCTGGCAGAAGAAGTGGAAATTGATTTAATCTGAATAAACGGCGGGGAGGTTATGGGTGGAGCAAGTTTTTCCCCCACGCCCTCAAGAGGCTCCAAAACCTCAGAAGGGAGGAGTGGTGCAAGACCACAACCCTCGGCCTGTTTTCGATGCGGGAAAGAAGGTCACCGGGCCTGTGAACTGCAAGGTCAAGTTGGAAGCAAAGGGGGCGCCAAAGGAAGGAAAGAAACCTGAAAAGTCCCCAGCGAAACCTCGCGAAACAGCACTAAAGTCGAAAGAGACAGCAGAGGTCGCCCTCCCTGCAGGAGAGGAATCAGAAGCCCCAGTGACCCCCTGAGGAGGAGGATTTCTGACTCGGAAGATGACTTCCTGGTAAGTCAAGCGTGGGCCCTATGACAATTCCAGTGAAGTTGAGGGTACCCAATTCAGGGGTCGAAGGGGAGATGCTAGCCCTGTTAGATTCTGGGTGCACAAGGTGTATAATCAACACGGAAGTAGTGAAGAAAATGGGCTTAAAGCTAAAACCTTTGAAGATGCCCATTTCCTTTGCCAACTAGATGGATCAGTGCTGGAGGTTGCCCGCTCGTTTTGTCACGGAACCTATAGAAATGATCATGGGAGAGCATGATGAGACCCTGCATTTTATTGTGGTCCCTGGGATGGAGCAACCATCAATACTGGGATTGCCCTGGCCTCCGGAAATGGAACCCCCAGGTTAACTGGAGAAAGGGGTTGTTGCGCATACGCACAAAGCAGCGGCCAGGGGAAGGGGCCAGATCCAGCCGAAACCTGAGGACCTAACTGAAATAGCTTCCACAGGTACTGAGCCCGTGAAAGATGAGGAGAAAATTCCCAGAGTATTGGATTTAAAAGAAGTGTTCAGTGAGAAGGCCTCGGATGAGCTTCCACCTCACCGGCCAACAGACTGTGCTATTGAGATTTTGCCTGGGGTGAAGCTCCCGACAACTGCAACCCATTATCAAAATATGCCAAGGTCAACGGACAGAGGCCTCATCATCACCTGAAGATGCCCACATGATCATATCCACAACTTCTAATTGAAGTGTCATTTGAACTATTGGGATGGGAACATTTCCATCACTTCTATATGTGAATTGCGCGCCTAATTTCTCAGATTCAGAATTCTTTGGTTGCTACCACTTCACTTTCAAAGATATCTTTTCTCTAAACTAAAGAGTCTAAGTATTTCTTTCCTGGATTTTGAATAGAGCTCCGCCTGACAAGACTGCTCACTGTCCACTAGTGTAATTGAATCAAAAATCACTTTTTGGAAACATCTGCTCACAACTTAGTATCCCAACACTCCTTGTCCTAGGAGAGCTGTGCCAAGTCTTAATTACATCATTAGTTAATTGCTCTAGGCCAGACAATGAGAAGCATGCCTTAGCCACAGCAAGTAATTCAAGCCTGAGAGAGAATATGGTGTAGCCAGTTCTTGGCAGATAATTCTGCCATGGATAATTTTGTTTGAGGGGTCCTTGATGCTCTCTGAACTTGCTTGCTTTCTTATGGATGTTTCATTACCCAAACTGAGATCATCAGTGCTTTTCTTTTATATCCATTTTCCCCCTTTTCCTTTGAATTTTAGATATTAAATTTGCTCAGTGCTTGGAAATCAATATCCAAGATATGCTTTGGAGCATGAAAAAGGGCAAGTGTTGTGTCTGATGGCACAAGTGTTGTGTCTGATGCAAGTGTTGTGTCTGATAACCCTCTGCATCTTTTCTAAAAATCATGCATGACTGGTTTAAGGAGCTGCTAATAACTATTGTATTGATTCTCATGTGCTCTAAAACACTAGTTGAATTTGAAATGGTGCAGAGGCCTACGATGTGGGCTATGGGTGTAAACTAACTAACTTTAAATGTTCAAATTATATCATTGACTGAGTGGTGTTAGTTTAATTCTGTGCTCAGGTGGATCTGTAAGACTCAGACTATCCTATGAGGGCTTAGCTGATGGGAATAATTGATTCTACTTTAGTTGGAACCAATTAAAAATTTGGTGGAGACCATAAGACCTAATAAAATTAGATGCATCATTTGTTAGAATATACTAAGTGTATAAATGAATATATTCTTTTCTCCCCCTCTCCCCGCTTTCTTAAATTTCAGCAAAGAATAAAATATACAAAAACAAAGAAAAATTAAAAAGGAAAAAATGGGGGGAATATATGCTTTTCTAAATAAATTCTTTCAGATTAATCTGAATCTCAATTCCACTATCACATAGTAGTCCAGATTTGTGATGACAATGATCATATATTTATGTTACCTTTTATACCAATAGCATTTAGAGTTATATATTGCTTCATAGTGCTTTACAGACCTTTCTAAGTGGTTTGCAGAGTCAACATATTGCCCCCAAAATCTGGGTCCTCTTTTTGCCGATGTTGGAAGGATGAACAACTCAAGGTGGAAGTCATACCTAATAGTCCTATCTTCTATTTGTCTCTACATAAAGACCCCATTAAATGAGTTGGGCAAAGAGTAACTGGCCCAGAATCATCCAGCCATTTTTCATGCCTACTGAGGATCAGAACTTAACCACTAAACCAAATTGGTTCTAATAATAGTGCAACTTGTCACAAGTTAGAGACATGAGGCTTAACTGTGTACTTGCCAGTGAGGTTCTCAAGCAACTCCCTTTTGTTGTTTTTAAAATTTAAACTTCAAAGCCACAGAGAAAAGAATGATCCACAGAGAAAACAGTAGAAAAGGTGGGACCCAAGTCTGGAAAAAACAGTATTAGACATTATTTGGTTGGAATCTTCAGAGAGGAGAGATCTAGGAGCAACTGAGTTACCAACAAATCTATTCCAGGCAACATTTATTTGAAATAAATAAAATTGTCCTTCCAGCAATCTTTATTTGTGTGTGTAGTTATTTAAGCCTTATAATCTTGGATATTAATTTTTTTCTGAAATTTTTACTTTCTGTACATCCTCAGTGAATTATTGTACAGCTTAAGATGTTTTCCAATCAAGAGTTGTTGTTATCCTACTAGAAGATTTATCACCTTGTCCCTGCCTAGAATCTTATTTTTATCTTGTAGCTTTCTATGGGACTAACTTTAACAAAACCATATTTTAATCTCCTTTGCTTTGTCCAAAGACAATATAGCAAAATCCAATCAAGTTTCAATCTTTTATTTTCTTAAATCTAGTGGACAGAATCTTGTCAAACTAAAGCTATAACTTTCTAAACTACTAGTTATCCACTGAGGTATTTCAGAGTGCTGGGTCCTATCTAACAAAATGAAATTCAACAGTGAAAAAAGTAAGGTACTACATTTAGGAAAGAAAAACCAAATGCATAGGTATAGAATAAAATCTAGTAATTAGAAAAAAGTCAAGACAACTCTGGCTTGTTACAGAATCTCAAGGCTGCTTTGCATAACAAGTAAATCACTGTTTAATTTACTAATTCTAAATATTATTTTATTTGAAAATGACAAATTTTGAATTTCTTTCTGAAGAAGCCAGCATTTATACATATATTCTGCCTGCCAAGCAGAAGTAGTGTACTGGCCCAGTACTGGGCTGTGCAAGTTCTTGTGTGTGCAATGGACACATTCAGGAGTATGCAAAGCTTCATTTGTGCGAGTGGCAGGCACCCGTGCCATCTGTTTACACAAATGAAATTGTGCTTGATCACGTGCTCAAATGTTGCTTGCACAGAACTGTCCCTTTTCTCCCTCCCGCAACTGCAGCTGATGCCGGTCTACAAACCTGGGATGGTTGGAACCACTGTTCTAGATTGTTATAAGTAAAATTTGATTATTACACCTGAGAATATAAAGAGCCGAACTGAAGCCATTTTGTGTTCGAAGTTTGAACTTTTAAAGCTCAGAACAGTTATGAAATGTGATTTCTGCTATGAATAATATAATATTGCAACACTCTGTACTTGGCATGAGTTAGAGATATGTGCTGGGATGCTCTGACATTATAAATATCACATTAAGAAATATTAATTTTTTTTATAATTTTCTGGTATTTGAATAACAGGAAATCTGACTATAATGAGTTTTCCATGAATGGTTGGAACCTTTTATGAAAATGTATAACATCCATATATGGAAAACAGGAAGTGTTATGTAACCATGTGATATGCTAAACCTATATAAGCTGTAGTCACTAAATGGAAGTATCTCCTTCCTCCTAGAAAATGTTTTTTTTCTGGAGTACAGGGATCCATACTGCAGTATTTTCCCTAATAAAGAATCCTATGGATCAGATTATCAAAAGTCTGTTGATTCATTTTTATGTATTTCTCACAAGTACATCACAATAACAAGTCTGTTATTTCATTTCATTTCTGCTCTTACTTACAAACAATTTTGGCAAGCCGGGCAGGAGTCGAACCTACAATCTTCTGAAATACATGTACTCAACTGGAATTTCTTATTTTGTGGTAGAATTACTTATTCTCATAACTTCAGCTGCTTGATATATCCAGAATGAGTAATTGTCCTTCTAGCAATCTTTATTTGTGCTAATGAAAGATGGTGGCAATATTGGTAGGCAGGAGGATTCAAATAAAATTTAAACATGTGTCTTGTGAACAGCTCTCTCCCCTCCCAATTTCTTAACAGCAGATTGAGAAATCAACTGATTGTGATTTTATTGGAAATGGATTTTATTCTGAAAAGAATACTAAGAATGTGGGAGAGAAAGGAAGAGGGGAAGAAAGTTAAGTGACTTTGAAGATGAGATGGATGGAAAGAGACACTACTTCAAATAAATAGCTTTGGGTAGAAAGACAGCAATTTTCATGTCAATAAATGCTGATGACTGTTTGCCATGGGTTATGTAAAGTAGTAGTAGGGAATCTTGTGACTAGAGGCAATATTTAAGGTGTTTTTTTGTGACAGCTGTAATGGACTTGGCTGCAATGTAGAATTGGTGGAGCCACATTACCCACTTGGACAAAGCTCTTTTTTTTTTTTTACAGTTTAGTATATTTCCTATCTCAAAATTGCAGAAAATGGAATAATATCAATGCCATCATTTTAGATCATTGAGATTGATGATGATACTCTGTTATTAAAAATCCAGCATATTTCATTCAAATAACACTGGAAAGTTATAGCTGAAATTAATCCAAATGTACAGTAAACCTGAATGTAAGTCCAATACTGACAATGAGACAACAGAAAACTTCCCAGTGATATAACTGTCATAGTGTCTTTCCCCAAAGCTATATCAAAATCCCATCTACTCTTATCTTTGAATGAACAGAAAGCAATAATAGCATGACATTTGGTGTTCCAGTTGCCAATCTCTATTGCCTTCATTTCAATTTACTGCAGCCACCTGAATTTTCTTCAAAAGAATTGGTGATAAAGAGATTTTATATATCTTGAGGCTGAACCTCTGACGATATCAGTATAAAGGAGGAAAATACTGTTTCAACACTGATAAAGCTAAGGATGATTTAAAGGTATCTCACTTATGGTTTGTAGACAACATGAAAATAATGCCATGGGGACATTAGAGAAAAATAATATTACTACCTCATGTTTGTGGGGTTCAAGTGCCAAATGTTTCTGAAAAAATCACTCTTTCTGTAAAAAGAGTGATATTTGCCAAATACTTCTGTAAAAATGGCATCTCCTGTAAAATAGCTGAATGAAAAAGAGACATCATAGAAATGATTTGTATTGAATTTCAGCCTTTTCCACTTAGAATGCATTAGGATGAATTATTGCCCTCTGCCCATGATATGTAAAATTTAAGCAAAACTCCCATGTTTTATTTTGGAGAATTGTTTCTTGTTCACTGTTCTTCAGTAAAAAGTTTCAATCTTATCTGTGCATAGGTTGGGAATTTGATAAATATCATTGGATATGTCTAGTTTGATGAAAAGAAGGACTAGGAGTGACATGATAGCAGTGTTCTAATATCTCAGGGGCTGCCACAAAGAAGATGGAGTCAAGCTATTTTCCAAAGCAAAGCAGAACAAGAAGCAATGGTGGAAACTAATTAAGGAGAGAAGCAACTTAGAACTAAGGAGACATTTCCTGACAGAACAATTAATCAGTGGAACAATTTGCCCCCAGAAGTTGTAAATGATCCAACACTGGAAGGTTTTAAGAAGAGATTGGATAACCATTTGTCTGAAATGGTATAGGGTTTCCCGTCTAAGCAGGGGGTTGGACTGGAAGACCTCCAAGATACATTCTAATTCTGTTATTCTATTCTATTCTATTCTATTCTATTCTGTTCTGTTCTGTTCTGTTCTGTTCTATTCTGTTCTACTCTGTTCTACTTTGTTCTATTCTATTTCCTATTCTGTTGTATTCTATTCATAAAAGAAAGGAATGTGACCTCAGAACTATTGACAAAAATATATTGGTGTGGGGATTTAATACATGAAGTCTCTAAAAATTTTCTTTAAAAAATTAATTGGAAGACACTAAGTAAATAAACAACTTGTTATATTCTACTTTATCTAGCAATGCTATACATATTATAATATATGAAATTAAAGGAATCCATAAAATTACCACTTAAATAAACCACAATGAATGAAAACAAGTTTCAATAATATTCATTAAAAAATTTTGCTACAATGAGATATTTTATCTGTCATTACAGATATTCCTCATCTTATGACCATAATTAAGCCCAAAATTTATGTTGCTAAGTGAGTTAAGTGAGTTTTGGCCCATTTTATAACCTTTCTTGCCACAGTGAACCACTGCAACTGTTAAGTGAACCACTGCAATTGTTAAGTTAGTGATATGGTTTTAAAGTGAATCTGGCTTCCCTGTTGACTTTGCTTGTCAAAAGGTTGCAGAAAGTGATCACTTGGGCTGGGACATTGCAACCATCGTAAATATGAGTCAGTTGCTAAGCAACTGACTTTTGATCACATGGCCAGAGGGGAGTCTGCAATGATCATAAGCCATGGTGAGATTCAAAATGTTTTACTACCTGTTCTATAGATGTGGCTTGGTGGGCATGGCTTGATGGGGGTGGCAGGGGAAGGACATACTGCATAATCCTCATTCTCTCCCCACCCCACTAACCTGCTTTTCAGGTCCCTGGACAGGGCAACCAAAGAAGACCCAGCTAATCATCTGGGACTTGGGAGGCAGATAATACATGGGGGCAGGGCCAGTCAGAGGTTGTATTTGCCAGTTCTCCAAACTACTCCAAATGTCTGCTACCAGTTCTTCCGAACTGGTCAGAACCTGCTGAATACCACCTCTGGTCGTAAGCATGAAAAACGGTCATGTCACTTTTTCAGTATCATTGTAACTTTGATCAGGCATTAAACAAACTGTTGTAAGTTGAGGACTACTTCTATTTTATTTACAGAAACTTAAAACCAAAGGATAGGGGAAGGAAAAAGAAGGGGGAAAGAATGGATGAAGCAAAACTTCTCAAACATCTACAGGAAGTCCTTAGTTAATGACAGTAATTTAGATCAGGAACTACATGACTAAGCAACATGACCATAAAGCATGACATCAATTATAACAGCAGTTCCAGAGTTCTGGTTGCTGTCATTATGTGAATCTCACATGGACATTATGTGCGATATCACATGTTTGCCGTTTGTAACCACTTGCCAGCTTCCCCATTTATTTTACTTGTGAGAATCTGGCAGTGAAGGTTAAAAATGATGATCACGTGATTGTGGGATCCTGCAGGACCCTATGGGATCCTGTATTTGTGAACCAGTTGCCAAGCATTCAAACTGGAATTGTGTGACTAAAGAACACTGTGAATAGTCCTTATTTCCCTGCTAGATTGTGTACGGCAAGCAAAGTTCATCCATCTCTCTCTCTCTCTCTCTCTTTCTCTCTCTCTCTCTGTGTGTGTGTGTGTCTCCCTCCCTCCCTCTCTCATCTATCTATCTATCTGTCTGTCTATCTATCTATCTATCTATCTATCTATCTATCTATCTATCTATCTATCTATCTCTATATCTATTATCTACCATATCTCAATCTGTCTGTCGATCTATCTAGCTGTCTTTCATCCATCAATACATAGAAACTATTTCCATTTAGTTGATTTTCGTCAAAGTCCTCGTAAACAAACTCTCTTCCTAAAGAATACATTTTCCTGTGACTTCTTGATTTATTTTATCTTTATTTTTTATTTTATTTGTCAAATGTTAATAGTATAATATGTATAAGAATAAACATAAATATAAATACATGAAATAGATACGAATAATTGGGGACATTAGGACAGGGATGGTAGACACGATTGTGTGCTTATGCACGCCTTTGCAGACCTCTTAGGAATGGGGTGAGTTCAATAGAGATTAGTTTGAGGTAAACGAGTGGGGGTTTGAGCATGTGACAACAGAGTCAGGTAGTGTGTTACTCTGTTGCTGAAATCGTACTTCTTGCAATCAGTTTGAAATGGTTTACATTAAGTTTATATTTTTTGTGTGCTCTTGTGTTGTTGTGGTTAAAACCTGAATACTCATAAAACTGTTGTTAACCCTGGGTTCCCAACCAGGGTTAGGGAGACAAGCTAAACAGAATGTGCAGCGTTAGTCAGATAGGCACACAGATAAATGAGTGAGCTAAGCTTGTATGTTTATTAACATACAGTAAAAATAACAGATACGCTTGTGCTATCAAAATTATAGTTTATTCCATTATATGTGCATAGCATAGTCAAAATAACAGTCCAATAGTCATTTATCATTTAGTCAGTCCATTCAGGGATATTCAGTTAGCAAAGTCCATGTAGAATATCCTATGTCAGTTACTTACAAATCAGTCCTTTGTTCTCTCGCCCGTTCGAGCAATGCAGTCTAGTTTCCAAGCAGTAATCAGGGATCATCAAAGCCAGAAGAGAGAGCAAGCTGTAGTCTTGCTTCTTTTAAGTGCTTTCACACCACATCCCTTAATTACTATCCCACAGTTAAAGTTGCAGACACTTTAAACATGCAAACTATGATACATTATTATTTACCTAATCAGTTATCCCTAACACTGGTAAATACATTGTAACATATAATTTTGTGTACTATGCTTAAATTCAATCTTAGTTCAAGTTTGTCTAATCCTAGAATCTCAAGCCTGGTGGTGCAGAGCATTCTGTTGTGAACAGAGGAGTGTATTACTCTTCTTGTAAATAACTTCTGGACTCACTCAATTGTACTGATGTCTGATATACAGTGTGGATTCCAGACAGCAGAACTGTATTCAAATATTGGTCTAGCAAAGGTTTTGAATGCTCTAGTTTGCAAATCAGTTGTCAGCCTTCAAGATTTGTTTTCCTTTGCTTTGCATCTTTTGGCTGTCATAAGTAAAGGGGGGGAGCAGAGGTGAAAGAGTTGTGGGAAGTGAGCTGGAGGTTTTTGAGAAATATGTATAAGATTGGGGGGAGAAGTTTTTTGTTTATGCTTCTTTTCTGTGCTAAATGTATATGTGTTTCGCACTCAATTCCTCAGGTTCAGAATTCCTTTGAATGCTTACCGACTATGATTTCCAGTAAAAGATATCTTTTCTCTAATTAATGGAGTCTAAGTGTTTCTTTCTTGGATTTTGAATGGAGCACCAGCAGACACAGTATTACCAGAGAAGAAACTTCATAGATTTAAAACTCTTAAAGCCTTTTGGCAATCTATCAAAAGATAGATGGTGGGAATGAAACAATTACCCATTTTCCAGATTCAGTGGTCCTCCCACTCTTAATAGCACCTGATTCTAACATGTCAAGAAAGCTATTTATTCTCTCCACAGTTAATATTCCACTTCTTTGTATTTATGTTATTTTATTTCTCTGCCTTCCTCATTCATTCCCCAGGAAGTTTTAACTATTTGAAGCAGTAACAATTATAGTTAAATCAACTCACAGAATATCAAAGAGTAGGTTTGGTAAATTATTCATTTTGTGAGAAATACCCAAGGTATTCTACTTAAGTCTATTTGTGAATTGTTAATGAACAGTTCCTGTTATCTGTAATTATATACTACAAATGTCTTGCTCCTTAATTTGTACAAACAAATATTAGCCAGCGGGTGTTTGGGAAATGCTTCACTTTGGCAGCAATCCTGAATACACCATGTATGTATGTATGTATGTATGTATGTATGTATGTGTGTGTGTGTGTGTGTATGTATGTATGTTTGTATGTACTGTATATATGTATGTATATGGGTGGTAGGTATATATGATATATAAATTATACATATATAATTTATATACAGATAAATAGGTATTATTAGTTTCAGTGAAATCTAATAGTGATGTCTAATAATGCTTAGAACCACATTTAAATTTGTTGTTGAATTTTTATTTTAATTCTTTTGCCATTGTTGGTTGATTTTAGTCTTCCATTGAGTAGCCCCTGGATTTTTGTTCTTCTTTCCTACTTAGAATAACTCTAAAGTATCAAGCAAAATCAAAATAAGATACCAGGCCATAAGAAAAGGTAAGATCAATTTTTCAGATCCATATTGCAGCTTAAAAATGTTAAATGGTTCTGAAGTTAACAGCTGGAGAAGCATACTATATTTAGAGACAATATAGTTATCACGAGTAATGATAATTTTCATGGCCGATTGCCTATAAAATTTTGGATAACTTGACAAAGAATACTCATGCTAAGAACTATTTTTGATAATAATAAGGTAATAAAGAATTGTGACAAAGAAAACTCTCTATGTTCGTTATAAATGTTTCAATATGTAAATGCATAATAACAATCTTCATTACTGTAATGACATGAGTCTGGAAACAAACAGAAGATGAATACATCATTTCCATGTTATATCACTGTATAGCCTGAGAGATTGCAGATACTATTGTCTACTTTCCATGTGATGCTATGGCTATCTTTAGCAGAGAAATCCCTTTGTCTGTGAAAATCAATGCAGACAATCAACTTAGGAGGATCAATAAGGAGTAATTATGTGCAGAAAGAGCAAGGATACTCAGTCACAATCCACTTACTAATGATTATACTTTACATAACCTTTTTACAATGGGCTTCGCATTAAATATGCTAGGAACAGGTGCACTGGACTTCTTATCCAAAAATTACCACTAGTCTCAGCCTTTAAATCTCAATACACTGTATGATCTTAGATTAAGACACACAGGCCCTAAGCTGTAATAATGATTGGCAAATGACAATCATGTCAAATGACATAGATATTTAAGTCCGATGTTCTATGCCTGAGTCTCACTGAGTTTTCCTGAGCCAGAAACCTTTTTATCTCAATCTGGACCTCAGAGTTGACTTGAGGCTTAAATATTACTGAAGTATTCAGAAAAATGTGAAATTAATGTAGTGCATACACTAATGAACAAAACAATACTATGACATAAAAAGAGAGGCTCTAAGATATGTCAAACATAGGAGAAAAGAGAACCACAGGTAGAAATAAAAATGCAATTAATGTCATATTACAAAGTGCAATTATTTATTCACTTGGAACTATTTCCTTATTCACAGATCCTTGAATACATAAGCACACATCTGAACCTGAATAAGAAGAGATAATGATTCATTTAAAAAGTAACATAGCATGGTTTTGGAATAATCGATTTTAGACTCTATATGAAATTAACATCTCAGCTATGGTTTTGCAAGCATGTAAGTATCAGCAAACTATTCCTCCCTAAATTAAGATACTAAAATTAAGATTTTAGTACAATGTTCTGTGGAAAAGAAGACTGGTTAGTTTTCAGTTGGATTTAATGACTATATTCATATGCAGAAAAATGCATCAAATTTCACTGTACAGTCAAAATATTTCCTTTACTATCTCAACCATTGGTATCTGTCCTACAATTCTTTTACAACATAATACAGAATAATCTCTAGACCTCTGCAAAAGTTTGTATTTTGAAGCATGATTCTTATCATGCAGAAATAGACTACCTCTCAGTTGAATTCTATTCATGGGACTATGAACATGTGTGTGTGCTGAAATATTGAATGAATACAAAATGATGGAAGAAGTAAAGTGATTGATTAAAATGTTTTATATCCATCCATTTGTCCATCCATTCACCTTATAGCATTTTTTCAGGATCATAGTTTTTCTTCAATAGCTTACAAGCAATATCATAAAGATTATAATAAATTTGATTTAAATATTGAAAAATTACAATCTATGTAATTAAAATGGTATTGGTTTACAAGAGTAATAAATGGAATGCAGATTTTCAGAAAAACACTAAATGGCAGCAAAGATTTAGAATGTTTATTCTCTTTTGCTGCCCACAAGGCATCTCAAATGTTCTAGCAATGACCTTTTTGGAAAAGGTAACACTTTGGGATCTATTTTGCAGAATGTTGAGTATTATCCTTCCATGATTAAGAAAGAAACAGATCTTTTGCCTTCCCTACCACTTAATTACACAATTAATTTTCCTAGTAAGCACATTGCAAAATGTCATTGCATGGTGGATATGGCAAGTCATCAAGGTAGAAAAAGATTAAGCAAATATTTGCTGTCCTTTTTAAAAAAACAAGTTTTATTTCAGTTTTCCACATTTTAAAAACATATCTTTTTAGTGAGCAGCATGATTACAGATTTCCACATTTACATACAAATATGACCATAGTTACCTATTCAATGTTTATATTCAACTTCTTATCTTAACGATGCTTTTATACATTTTCTATTTTATTGTATTATTCCAAATGCTTGCCTCTTATTTAATTCACCAGAATTTCTCATATCTTTACAATTATTATACTTTAATACTTTTAAGTATCACATTTGCATGTTACATATATTCTTATTACATCCTGTCTTAAATTCTAATTTAAAACAATCATTCTAAAAAATAGTTTTCTCCTAAATTACCAATTTAAGTGTACCACCTCTAAATTTTATATATTCATTAATTATCTCCCCTTTTTAATACCATTAAACATTTAACTTTTATGACCTAGAACAAAATTGAGATTAATAATCACTTTAAGACTACATTGCATATATAGGACAGATTCTGCATGGTTTTTCCCCTTCTTAATTTCATAAGACTTATTTACCATTTTGAAAAAGAAAGCATATTCATCTATTCATTTAATCCTGAACCCTGATGTTAATTCCATTTCAGCTCTCCCCTATATCATTTCAGTTATTTCAATATATTTAATACACATCTTTATATATTTATACAAAGGAACCTGCATTTCAATACTAGAAAATATCATTTCCATGATACCTCTTCATATTATATTCGCTGTCCTTATATTGTCATTGCCCTTTTGGAAGTGATTCTTTTTCTTCATACCTAATGAGTAATATAGATGCTTTCTGCATCTTTAACACCTTCATCAGAACCTGAGGGGTCGGATTCAAAAATCCCAGCAACTGGTTATCTGCCCAGTTGCTGGTGGGCATGGCAATGGTGGGTGTGGCTTACTGGAACTTCTGGAAGGCTCATTTTTCACTTTCCCCAGGCTCCGTAGACTTTCCTCGAGCTCTGGGAGGGCAAAAACATCTCCCCAGGCTCTGGAGCCCTCTGGAAGCTGGAAACATTTTTGGACTTCTAGAACATCTGGGAGGCCCATTTTTTTACCTCCCAGAACCTCCACATGGACCCTGCACTTACCTGCATCTAAAACAGGCCATGTAGATATTCCTGGGAGGGGCAGGAGGGGCCAATTGGTTCAACTACCAGTTTAGCAAACCAGATGTAAATTTAACATACGGTTACCAGTCCAAACTGGCTGAATCCCATCACTGATGAAGTCTATACAAATTAATTATCAAGTAAATATTAGTACAATTTCATTCCAAGGAAATATTACAATGCTATAATATCGATACCTGATCATCAACAGTTTTCCTTTTATTTGAAATATGTATTTTGTGAAAAATAAAGAAAGGGTAAACTCAACATACTTTTCTATCACTCACTGAAGATATGGAAAAGAAGCATGTGTCCCACATGTAAGTGGAAATCACTTCCATCAAAGCTGCATTCAGCACAATGTGATTTAAACCTTCAATTCAATTTTTGACCAATCTGTCTTTCACAAGGGTGATATTTAATTTCTCTGGACCTTTTCCTCTTCATACCTGAAACATAACCAATTTATTTAGGAAACAAAGTTCAAACTGCTTTGACTTCCGGTTTGAGCTTCTTCGGCGACAGACCGAAACCTCGTCTCTGCAAGGCTTCCATCCATGCTCGCGGCTGGAGCATCCCGAGCTGGCTGGTTTCAGGGCTAAGCCACCCCATAGAGGTGGTGAAGAGGGGGGAGATTGCCTGCAGAGTTGAGGAGGGCCGCATCTCTCCTCCCCAGCTGGCTATTACTCCCTTTCTCGAAGGCGGTTGCAGCAGTGGTCAGAAATTGCCACCACAAAGAAGAACTTCACCAGAAAAGAATGTTCAGGAGGAAGATAAGAAGAGAAAGTTTTGGTTGACCAGGTCAAACAGCAAAAGCAACAAATAAGGTACCTTGGAACTGAAACTGTTTAAAAACAATAACATTGTTCCCTAAGAAGAACATTTTAAGCTGCAAAGGAGAGAGAAAAGGGAAAAGATTTGGTTTTCTCTTTTTCCTATACTGACAGCTAAGAGACTTTAGTAAGAAATTGGAAAAAAAATCCATGTTGACATCAATAGGCATTTAATGCTGAAAATAAAAAGTCAAAGGGATAATAAAGATTTCTGGACAATTAAAAGCTTT